>CM035837.1:36601658-36675320 GCA_020510985.1 Pholidichthys leucotaenia | reverse complement strand
GCACTGTTTTTTTCAATGAAGATAACTTTAAACTAATCAGAAATACACTCTAATATCTAATATACATTGCTAATGTGGTAAATGACTATTCTAGCTGCAAATGTCTGGTTTTTGGTGCAATATCTACATAGGTGTATAGAGGCCCATTTCCAGCAACAATCACTCCAGTGTTCTAATGGTACAATGTGTTTGCTCATTGCGTCAGAAGGCTAATGGATGATTAGAAAACCCTTGTACAATCATGTTAGCACAGCTGAAAACAGTTTAGCTGGTTAGAGAAGCTATAAAACTGACCTTCCTTTGAACAGGTTGAGTATTTGGAAAAAATTATTATTTCAAATACAAATCATTATTTCTAACCTTGTCAATGTCTTGACTATATTTTCTACTCATTTTACAACTCATGGTGGTAAATAAGTGTGACTTTTCATGGAAAACAAAATAATTGTCTGGGTGATCCCAAACTTTTGAACAGTAGTGTATGTTTGGAGTATTTCTTCCTTTAGTTTTTGTTTAAATTGTCCAAGTGTTGTACATGATTTTAATTCAGGTCCAAAATTGTTCCATAATCTTACTCCTTGCACTGAAACACAGTGTTGCTTGGTGGTAGTTCTCACTGAAGGTTTTTGAAATATACATGTTCCTCTGAAATGGTATTGTTTCTCCCTTATTTGGAACAACTTTTGGATATTTGTGGGCAGTGATAGATTCTTCACTTTAAACATTATTACTGCAGTTTTAAAGTCAACCAGATCTTTCAACTTGAGAGCTTTTAATTTAAGAAAAAGTGGGTTTGTTGGTTCCCTGTAAGCAGCTTTGTTTATTATTCTAATAGCTCTCTTCTGAAGCATAAAGACTGGATATATGTTTGTTTTATATGTATTTCCCCATACTTCAGTACAATATGTCATGTATGGGAGTATTAATGAATGATACAAGGTATGTAGTGTGGGTTGATTCAGCAAATATTTGACATTGCGTAGTATTGCGATTGATTTAGATATTTTACCTTTAATATAATTAATATGTGACTTCCAACACAGTTTATTATCAATTATTACTCCAAGAAATTTAGTTTCGGATACCCTTTCAATCTCTACACCATTTACACTGAGTTTAGATACTAAGTTGTTGTGATGGTTGTTAAAAACTATAAATTTTGTCTTACTTAAATTGAGCGTTAATTTGTTTGAATCAAACCACAGTTTAAGCTTTCCTAATTCCTTTCCGAGTGTATCCAAAAGTTGTTCCAAATTGCTTCCACTGCATAATAGATTAGTGTCATCGGCAAACAATATTGAATCCATTTTTTCCGAGACTTTACATATATCATTTATATACATATTGAATAACAATGGCCCCAAAACTGAACCCTGTGGGACTCCACAAGTTACCTTCAGTAACTGTGAGTTTTTGTTACCAACACATGCATACTGATATCTATTCTTTAAGTAACTACTTAACCAGGACAGTGCTACCCCCCTAATACCACAACTTTGTAGTTTCTTTAATAATAAATTATGATCCTCTGTATCAAATGCTTTTTAAAGATCCAGGAATACCCCAACTGAATACTCTTTATTTTCAACGGCAGTTGATATTTTTTCTATAAATTCCATTAGAGCAAATGCAGTTGTCCTCTTATGTCTGAACCCATATTGCTGCTCACACAATAAATTATTCTTCATTATGAAGTTGTCAATTCTCTCACAGAATATTTTTTCAAGTATCTTGGAAAATTGCGGCAATAGTGAAATTGGTCTATAGTTTGAAAGTTCCCCTCTGTCACCCGTCTTGTATATCGGAATTACTTTAGCTATTTTCATTGCATTGGGAAATATACCTGTTTGGAGAGACAGGTTACAAATATACGTCAGTGGTTTCACTAAACATTCAATAATAGTTTTGACTAAGAGCATGTCAATACCATCACAGTCCGTAGATGTCTTACTTTTAAACGATTTAACAATTTCAATGACCTCTCTCTCGTCTGTGTTCTTTATGAAAATGGAGTCTTTTATAGCAGTGTTTTTGCTTATTGTATAACCCGTAGGTGCTGTAATGGGTATTTCTCAAGCCAAATTAGGACCAATGTTAACAAAAAAGTTGTTAAATTCATCTGCAGGTGAAGCTGCATTCACACTCTGAGTTGTTGTATTATTTTTTGAAAAATTGGTTGGGTAGCTTGTATTTCTGTTTTTATTTTATTATGCTCCGCACTGTGTGTTTATATATTCATATATTTATTCCATCTAGCTACAATGCTCCGCACTGTGTGTATTTATATATCTACATATTTATTCCATCTAGCTACAGTGCTCCGCACTGTGTTTATATATTCACATATTCATTCCATCTAGCTACAATACTCCGCACTGTGTGTTTATATACTCATATATTTATTCCATCCAGCTACAATGCTCCACACTGTGTTTATATATTTGTATACCTATCCCATCTAGCTACAATGCTCCGCACTGTGTCTGTATATATATATATATATATATATACAGCTATCCCTGTGCTTTTGCAATCCTGGAATTTCCCCATTGTGGGACTAATAAAGGCTTATCTTATTTCCAAGAATATTGTTAAGTATTGTCCATGTATTTTTAATATTGTCTCTGTTTTTCTCCAGTTCTTTACTGTAATAGTCTCTTTTACTACATCTCATTATATATGTTAACTTATTTTTGTATGTTTTATACCGCTGCTCTGCCTCTTTTGTCCTTTTCTTTAGAAAAGCTTTATATAATAAATTTTTCTTTTTACACGCCTTTTGTAATCCTTTGGTTAACCATGGCTTATCGACAAATTTATGTTTAAGCTTTTTCTTTACTAATGGACAATTTTTTTCATAAAGAGTGGTTACAATGTTCATAAATGTGTCATAGGCTTCATTTACATCTGATACATAGACTTTTGTCCAGTCCTGCTTCAGCAAGTCTTCTTTAAAAGAACTGATTGCATTTTGTGATTTGTATGTGAACGATTTTAAAATGTCTTCTGTATTGGCCTCCGTGTGGCCATGGATAAGTGCAAAGGTTGGCAAATGGTCACTTATATCATTTATCAATAATCCACTTTCTATTTTCTTATCAATAATATTAACAAACAGGTTGTCAATAAGTGTAGCAGTATGAACTGTGATTCTACTGGGATGTGTTATTGTGGGATATAGACTCATACTGTACATAGAATTCATGAACTCTGTAATTACATTTTGTTGATATGGATTTAGTAAATCAATACTGAAATCTCCACAAATTACTTCCATATTCTAACTAGTAATATTATTGTACAGCTCGACTAATTTATCTCTGAATGTCTCAATGCAAGTTCCCGGCATTCTATATATACAACTTATAACTAGGTTTTTTGTTTTATCTTGGTCAGTCTCAACAGTAACACATTCTAAAATCCCTGGTAGTGCAAAGGACATTTCATTTACAAGTTTACACCTATACAGGTCATCAATATACAGTGCAACACCACCACCCTTTTTTTGAGATCTGTTAATATGAAGCATCTGATATCCCTCTATTGCCATCAGGGGAGCCTGCTCTTTATTAAGCCAGGTTTCAGAGACTGCGATGGCTGTAAATTTTCTGTCTAGCTGTTTTAAATAGTCCTGAATCTGTGGAAAGTTTTTGTTAAGACTTCTGCTGTTGAAGTGTATTATTGATAGTTTACCATCTAGTTGCACTTGACTTTTGAATTGCTTTTCAGTGTAATATTCACAATGATTATGAATATTATTGAAAAAGTGGTTATCAGGATCAATATCATTCTCCATCTCTTGTAGTTTATGTTCAGCATAATGGCATATTTTCAGAGTTTGAATTTCCTCACTCTGTGTCAAATGACTTCCTCCAACTGGGTATAATTGATGTCTACTCAAGTCAGTCATAAGATTTTTTGTTTGTTTTGTTTTTTTTTTTTTTAAGTACATTGACATGGTATGTCAAAAGAACTATTCTTGCCGTGTGTGTGGATATGGATTATCATAGTCTCTTGATTTTCTTAATCAGTGTTCATCTATATTTATTTAAGTCAGTAACATCTCTGATTATTATACTCTTTGCTTCCTCAGGTGTTCCATTTAGTTTGATCCAAACTCTACAATTTCTTGTCCATGTTGCCTGTATCTTATTTTGTCTTTTCAGCATCCGTGCTTGCCATGCTATTTCAGCATTAGTTTTTGTTAGATGTTCATTTAGGTAAACTTCTGTTCCCTGTGGCTTTCTGGCCTGCCTCAGTATGTCATTCTTTACCCTTCTGTTCACAAGGCGCATCACAATTGATTTCTTTGTTTTATTATCCTTTCTGGGTAAAGCATGACCGGAGTGGTGGCTCAGTTGGTAGAGCATCCGCCCCACACCCGGGAGGCAAGGGTTCAAATCCCGGCCGGGTCATGCCGAAGACCATATAACCTGTAGAAGACCTGTAGAGAGATGGACTCTTATCGGACATGTTCATCTGTGTTTAGAAGGGGAAACATCTGGAGTCGCTTCGTGCTCTCCAGGGAATGATATGAATTTAAAGCCAGTGAATGTTAATTTGAATTGTAAGCTCAGAATATGACAATAGGGAAATCCTATACTCCTATACTCTGTCTGAGCAGATTCGGTGCCCCTGGATAACTCACTCCTCCAGAGTTGAGATAAGCGGATGTGTCAGCTGGCTCGCTAACCCAAACACCGCTGCTGTGCAATAAACAGAACTCTTCAGGGACAGCGTTCATGAACTATAACATCTATCGTTGCCTAGGAGACTATTTGTTGTGCTCCAGTAACTGATACACTCAACACTGCACACACACTGATATCATCATACTGATATACATACACTGCTCTCTCCCTGCTGTGTGATTTGTCTACTAAATGTCTGCTAAATAAGCATTGAGGTTTTTTTTGCCTGCAATTAACTAACTAACTAACTAACCTGCACTTATATAGCGCTTTTCTAGTCACAAAGACCACTCAAAGCGCTTTCATTAATACTAACCCTCTATTCTAAGGGCCTATAGGAAACAAATATCTAGGGACAATTTAGAACAGCCAATTAACCTAACATGCATGTTTTTGGCATGTGGGAGGAAACCGGAGAAATCCCGGAGTAAACCCACGCAACACGGGGAGAACATGCAAACTCCACACAGATCACTGTTGGTCGGGGGCTGGGATCGAACCCACGATCCCACGATCCCCACAATCCCCCGGCCAAGGGTAAACTGTGCTGCCGCAGTGCTAACCACTGCGCCACCGTGCAGCCCAGTGGTTAGCACTGGGCCAGCCAATCAAAATTTCGCTTACTTACTTAAGCGTCAATTTGATAAAACATGTTTTTTTCTCTCGCCTACTGTGTCATATCCACTCTTTTTCTTTTTTTCCTTTCTTCTTTATGACTGGCGCCTAGCGGCTGCCCCGGCCTTGGATGCGCTCTGCAGAGCGTGCCCAAATGCCAAGTCACGTTTCGTTACCTTGTATTCATACATGTGTAATGACAATAAAGTTGAATCTCAATCTCAATCTCAATATAAAAGCGGAACTTCCTGCCGTCCAGCTTGGTGCTCAGCAATAATGGAATGGAGGAGGCAAATCTGCGGCGGCGCCTTGCATGGCAGCGGCCCTTTGATTCTACACATGGGGTGTGAGTGATTAACACTGTAGATAGGATAAAGCACAATTTCGTTCTGCTGTACATGATTGGTAGTAGGGTTGAATGACAATAAAGGGTGATTTAATTTAATTTAATTTTAATTTAATGACAGGCTGAAATTGCATTTGCTTCGACCTTTATATTTCTACTATCAAGGAACTGAAGCACCTGGTTTTCCAGGGAGACTGATTCGCCCAGGGGAGCCTCCTCACCTCTCATTCCTGCTGTAGCATGAGCATATGATTGATATTTAATGTCTAGTCCACTTATAATTAGATCATCCATACGAGAACATTGTTCAAGATCCTCGACGCGTCGCTCCAAGTCTGCAATTTTTTTGTCTTTTTCCTTAATTGTTAATTTTAATTCTCGGACTTCTTCCATTAGCCCTAATATTTTAGCCTGCTGACTAGCCACTTTGGTCAGTTCTTCTGACAAGAAGTTCAGAGATTTTTTGATCTCTTCCATTTCCTCCTTCTTTAGTGGCATTTTTACTGACCTGTGGATGGTAAAACAATCTCTGCTGGTGTCGCCGGTATCCGATCCGACCGACCTCGAATCCAGCTGGGCCTCAGCTAGCCCCCTCCGCTGCTAGTCCCGCTGCTTACCGCCGCTGTAACCGAGCTCCTGTCCAGCCGGGGTACCGGCAGCTCCTCCACCGAGTCCCGCCGCCCACCGCCGCTGTAGCCGAGCTCCGATCCTGCTCCTGTCCAGCTGGGGTCCCGGTAGATCCTCTGCTGAGCCCCGCCACCTACCGCCGTCTGCCTCAGTAGTTCCTCCACCAAGCCCCGCCGCTGCAACTGGGCTCCGACTCCGGCTTTTATCTGGCTGGGGCCCTGGTGGTCCTCCACTGGTCCTCGTCTCCCACCACCGCTGCACTTGGACTCCGATCCGGCTCCCGTCCAACTTCCGCCTAAATGAATGAATTTTTCACCCTCTGAACATTAACCAAAACACGATTTTTTTTGGCAGATCCCTCAGACCCGGCAAAAAATTCGATAAACTGGAAAACATATGTGTCCCCCACCCCTCATTTTTGTGGGTGGGGCCAAACGTACAAGGTCTATGGAGACTGGAGACCATAAACTTTGCCGAACAGACATAAAATTGGGGTGAGGTGTGCATCACCTCAAGACATGCAAAAAACATAATTGTGGCCCATACCCACCACCAACAGGAAGGCCACCATCTTGCCTCAAAGTTGCCCAACCTCCAATTCGGAAAAAAGTCACACCTCGCATTTGAACAAACTAGTCCTAGAGACCTGCTCCGATTGAGCTCATTTTTACATGGTGGCATCTGTAGGCATTGGCCATTAAAAATTGTATAAATTAAGTCAAAATCTCAAAAGGTGTGGCCAGGGCGCCATGGCGAAATTTGACTCCTCCCCTTACACCTTCAAACAGCTGTCACTTGGACAAAAACTGTCCAATGTCCACCAAACTTTCCATGATGGAAAATAGTCCCGCCCTGAACTTAACTACATCAAAATACCTGACTACAGACAACAGATTACTGACAAGACTACTGACAACAGATATAGCGCCACATAGTGGTTAATGAAAGAATTGCTTAAAACTGTTTTATTTATTACTCACGCGCCGCTGGCCAGAATGACGTGAAATTTTCTGAGATTCATCAGACCACAGCGATGATCATAACTGCACATCAAATTTAGCATGACATCAAACATGTTACCATGGAAATGCCCTCCTCGTCATTGAATCCATGAGCTTGTGGAGAGGGGTGGGAAGGTCCTGGAGTCATGAAATTTGGAACATAGGTTGAGGTGACTATCATATATAGTCCTATATGGGTGGACAACACATAACTGACAGGGAAGTGTTGCCGTGGTGCCATGGCGAGGCTTGGCTAAATTAGCCTCATTGTTCAGCTCAGCTCACATATTGTATCTGTTTATAACATGGATGAAGGAAAATGATCATACACATTCATTAACTTCATTTAATTACTGTGACTGCAGCCAAGGAGAGAACGCTGACCATGCTTGACTTTCAACATGCTGAACGCTGCAGAAAGCATCGTTCAATGATGTAAAACATCTGTAATGACATCTGAAGGACTCATCACACCCCTCCTTGCTTCTGCTTCATTTGCACTATTTCATCAGTCTTCCTGAATGTCGCAGCGTCTTCAAAGGACGAGTTACTACTATATTTAATTAATCATTTATTGATGCATAGACCGTAGAACAACCGATTGATGCCTAATGCTTTATTAAAGACTGAAATGTGAAGGTCAAATCATGTATAGACACATCCAGATTATTGTGTCAGCATTCACATTTTTCACATAATTAATTCCAGGTTGAATAAATGAATTTAGTCACAGAAATAAACATTAATCATTAAAAAAAGCAGACTTACATTATGATCAGTAGATGATTTGAGGAGGGATGAGATCGACAGGTTAAAGGAACCAGGTTCTCTGAAACATTCAGGTTCAGGTTCAGGTTACTTTATTTGTACCCGTAGGTAGATTTGTTTTGTAATCAGGTGACATCCATATTTACAAACCACAATTACACTCAACCACTCAAACCACAATTACATTCAACATGAACACAAACACAGGCACACATGAAGCTGACTATAAACATAATAAAAGTACTCAAGGCTCCACCAATCAGGACATAAGAGAGAAGGGTCATATTAAAAAGTTAAAGACTAGTCAAAGAGGTTAAAAACTCAAAAGTCTAAAACCCAATAAAATATTTAGAACCCAAATAAAAAAAACCCTACAAAAATAAGTAAATATAAAATAAAATTAATAAATTGGTAACTAAATTATGTGTAATATATTGCTACATCTTGTTCAACTCTTTAACAGCAGCAGGAACAAAGCTGCTTTTGTAGTGCTGGGTTTTACTTTATGGGACAGCAAACCTCCGTCTGGAGGGAAGAAGCTGAAAGTGGCAGTGCAAAGGGTGGGAGTCATCATTTAAAATGGAGGTAGCAATCCTCTGTACCTGTCTGGTGTATAGGGATGTCAGGCTCAACTGTGACTCACCAAGCAAACGACTGAACCATCTAACTACCTGATCTACCTGTCTGGAGGGGGTCTGGGTCTGGAGGGGGGTCTGGTGAGATACCTCACTCATGTTTCAGAAAACCTGTCATGAACTACATGAGTGAGGTATCTCACTATGGGACACTCTCCCCCGCGATATCCCCATCATCATCATCATAGCAGACTGCCGTGGGCGACAATGACCGTTTCATTTAGGTCTGATCAGATTCCTCCACACAGCTCTGTCCTTAGCCTCCTGCTGCCAGGAACTCCTGTCTATGTCCAACTTCTTCAAGTTTCTTTTTACAGTGTCTTTAAATCTGAGCCTTGGTCTACCCTGATTGCGTTTGCCCTTGCATAACTGTGAGTAGAGTAACTGCCGAGGGAGACGCTGGTGGTCCATCCTCTCAACATGTCCGAGCCATCTCAGGTTCATCTGTATTAGCATGTCCTCCATTGATGGTAGACCAGCTTGTTTCAACACTTCTATGTTTGTTATCTTGTCTTTCCCTGAGATGTTCATTATGGCTCAAAGGTGTCTCATCATGTAGGCGTGGAGTTTCTTCACCTGCACTCTGTAGACAGTCCAAGTTTCAGCACCATACAATAGAGTAGCCAGTACTGTCGCCCTGTATACTTTGCATTTCACATGGATAGACACATGTCGATTGTTCCACAGTCTCTCCCTCAAGTTTCCAAACACAGCGCTCGCTCTTCCCATTCTGAGAGATCGTTCATCCTCCAGCCTAGCATTCTCTGAAACAGTACTCCCTAGGTACTTGAAAGTCTTGCTCTTGACTAGTGGCTCTGTACCAATGCTGATCTCTTCTGGTAGTGATGTTGATAATTGGAACTTTGGTGGTTGATAAAGGCACTCTGTCTTCTTGATGTTGATTTGGAGGCTGAATTGGCTAGCTGCTCTTGCAAATTTCTCCACTAAAGATTGCATATCTTCCACGCTGTGTGCAACTAGAGTACTGTTGTCGGCAAAGAGCATTTCCCCAGAAGCCCTATAACACTACGCCAGTCTCAACTGGCAAGAAGCGTGACTTCTACTCTTTAGAGGAGGAGCCACCTCCTCCTATAAGAGCCTGACTGTGACACATGCCCCCCATGCCCCCCATGCCCCCCAGTCTTTGTAAGCTCACCTCTTCCTCGCTCCAGGCAAGGAGGGGGGTCTGGTGAGATACCTCACTCATGTTTCAGAAAACCTGTTTAATCCTTTAACCTGTCATTCTCTTTCAACATTTGTCTCGGTATCTCACTATGGGATGGCATAGCTCCCCACTTGCCAGACCAGCTTACTCTCAGACCACGTATTGTTACAACATGTTAGATGTTGATCCTACACTCAAAACACTGTGCAACAGTGTGGTAACATCCAACCTGTAAAATCTTGTGCAGATATGCGGCGTCGCCCAGCTGGTGGCTGTACAAACCTCTTCCAGAGACACCATGAAAGAGTGCCCACAAAGCGGTTATACCGCTTGTGAAATGAGCACGCAAACCTGGCGGGGGCTGAAGGCCTCTGCACTCATATGCTTTGACAATAGCCTCTACTATCCAGTGCGCTAGACGCTGTTTCGTGATGGGTTTTCCCAAACTGGATGTGGCCCATGACACAAACAGCTGATCAGATTTCCTAAACCCAGCTGTCCTGACCACATATGCATGTAGTACACGGACAGGGCAGAGTGCATTAAGCCTCTCCTGCTCCTCACCAGAAAATGGAGGATGACAGAAGTTCAACAGCTCAATCAGGTAGTAGGAAACCACAGGACTGAATATCTTTGGCATAAAGGCGGGGTTAGGTTTAAGTACAACCTTAGAATCCCCTGCCAAAAACTGCATACATGACGGGTTCACCAACAATGCATGCATGTCACTCACGCGCTTAGCAAATGCTAGCGCTAACAGTAGCACAGTTTTTAAGGAGTGTTTTGTGATCCACCTGATGAAGGGGCTCAAAAGGTGGACATGATAATCTGTCCAGCATGACAGTGAGGTCCCATGGGGTCGTTGGACTCCTCGTATATCATAATCAGTTTGTGTGTCAACATGTGCATGTGCATGTACATGTGAGGAGAACGTAGCCCTCCCTGCCTGTTGATGCAAGAGACCACAGTCGTACTGTCTGTTCTGACTAAAACATGGTGACCCTTTAGATGGGGCAGAAATTGTTTTAAAGCCAGAAAAACACCTATGAGTTCCAGACAGTTTATGTGAACTGACTGCATCTGTGGGCTCCATGTGCCAGTCACTGTTCTGCCTTCGTGTGTGGCTCTCCAGCCCAGACGAGAGGCATCTGTCATGATCACTGTTCTCATCGACACCGTACCCATGGTGATACTGGTTAGCAAGAAAGCCGGGCATCTCCATTGAACCAGGGCACGGGTGCAGGCTGAGGTGACTAGGACCCTGCGGTGACTGTGACACATTGGGTCCAGCCCAAGCGACGCAACCCGCCTCTGAAAAGGCCTCATGTGAAGATGGCCTAACCTTAATACGACCAGCGCTGATGCCATAAGGCCCAGCAGCCGGAGAAATTTTAGTAGAGTTCCTCTGTGAAAAGGCGCCAGACAAGCCTGAAAAGCTTCCACCCTTTCTGTTGTTAGACGTGCCCTGAGGGCAACTGAGTGTAGAGACAGGCCTATAAATGTGATGTTTTGCATTGGAGTTGAAACACTCTTTTCTTCGTTTATAGTGAAACCTGGCCGTGTCAGGTGTGTGATAAGCAGCCTGGTATGCGACCAAGTCTGCTCCAGTGATTGTGCTGCCAGGAGCCAATCGTCTATGTGGGTTGCTAAGCGCAATCCTCTTTCTCTCAGAGGCGCAATCGCAGCATTGGTTCTTTTTATAAACACCTGTGGGCTCAGAGAGAGGCTGAACGGGAGCACCGCATATTAAGACACCTTTCCTTGAAAGGCAAGTATGGGATATTTTCTATGAGGAAGATAAATGGGGATGTGGAAAAATGCATTTTTTAAATCTATGCAGACCATCCAATCCTGGTAACGCACGAAGCGTATTAGCGCCGAATGTGTGAGCATCCTGAGTTTGAACTGTCTTAAGTGTCTGTTCAGAACTCACAGGTCTAATATTGACCACAAACCTCCACCCTTTTTGGGAACCAGAAAATATTTTGGATAGAAACCGCTCTGAGCCTGCCCTGGCGGTACTACTTCGATCACTCCAATTTCCAGGAGAGAGGAAATTTCCTCCTGTAAAATATGAGTTTTTTCTGACGGGGCCTGTGACCGCAGAATTCCATTGAAACAAGGGGGGCTGTGCTAAACTGGAGTCTGTAGCCTCTGGTTATAGTTCTTATTATCCCCGCACGTTCTCCACAAATGCACACGGTCTGCTAAGGGACTTGTGTGAGACCTTGTTGTGGTGAATGGAAGGGTGGGTTTTTCAGGCCATGCACTGGTTGATTCCAAAGTTGGCAGAATGAACTTCTGCTCTGCTTGTTGGACATGGGTGTCCCCTGCTGCCTTCATAAGCTGTCTTGTTGGGACATTATTGGCAGCCCTCAGGGAAAGGCTTCCTTGCTTCATCTGTGGGACAATGGCGCCCTCTGCTGGCCGTGTGAGTGACCCTGATGGACCAAGGGTCATTTTGCCCATACAGGGCATTTTTGGGGGCGTTGCCGCCCTCTAATGGCCGCGTGTATGACAGGATGGTCATGTTCTGACCATTTATTTCTGTCATTGCACACTGTTTTTGTGGCTGTGCCCTTGGCTCTCGAGCCTGGCTGCATACCTACAATAATTTTATTTTGAACATATGAGTGTTTAAGCACTGGTGTGTATTTGTGAGAATCAGCTGCAGCTCCACTGAGCTCTCTCTTGCAAGTCTGATTTTCTTTTGTTGGGGCCGTGAACTGTGAATGCCAACATGGCCTCTGCACACCTTTTCTGGGGTTTGGAACACACCCGGAACAAAACATCCTTCAGGTGAGGAAGGGCAGGTGTCTGGCTGAGCCTGTCTTGTCTCCCCACAGAGTGTCCTAGGAAGCACGTCTCTTTGTCTTAGCCCCCAGGGTGGCAGGTGAAGCGGCTTGGTCCACTGGCAACACGCTGGTGGTGAAGGATTTTCCCTTCGCCCATGCACCCTTGGGCTCCTGTGGCTTCCGGCTATGGTCATTTACCGGGGGCTGGAGCGGTGGTTGGCATTTAGGAATGCAGTATGTTGCATGGGCGACTGCCTGAGTGAACGTCAGCTGTGGTGCAGCAAGGGGGGGGGGGCTTCCTGGGTAGACACAGTTGAAGTGCTTCCCCTTCTCTCTTTTTCTCCTCACAACATTTTTGCATAGAGGCAACCGCTGGGCCAAATAAGCCTTCTGGGTCCACAGGAACGTCGAGGAGCTGGGTCTTCTCTCCTGGAGACAGGCTGGATAGGTTCAACCCTCTGGCTCTCTCCTGAGCGATCATCAGTGCCATGGCTCTGCCAGCCGTCTGCACGGCACACCTGTGTAGACAGAGGCTGAGGTCCGTGACCACGCACAGTTCATCCCACAGTTCTGTTGCGGGTGAAGAAGAAATGTTGTCCTGTAGTTCGGCCTGGTACACCAGCAGCAGGGATGATGCATTTAAGATAAGATAAGATAAGATAAGCCTTTATTAGTCCCACAATGGGGAAATTCCAGGACTGCAACAGCACAGGGATAGCAACACTCAGAGCAACAATCAGAAGGCAAGAGAAAAAACAAAAGCAGCGAGTATACGTATGTGCATATAAATATATATATATATATATATACTGTATATATATATATATATATATATATATATATATATACAGTATATATATATATATATATATAGACACACAGTGTGGAGCATTGTAGCTAGATGGGATAGATATATAAATATATAAACACAGTGCGGAGCATTGTAGCTGGATGGAATAAATATATGAGTATGTGGAGTGTGTGAAATCACAGGCAGATTCATTTCAAATGACAGAATGACTCGTCACATCACGAGCACAGAACAGACTGACTGGTCACATTAAACATCCTTCTCTCTACATCAAGTTACACTTCACAAGATTCAAGGCACTTCCTAATAACAGCAGGACATCTACATCACACTTCATTCAACCCCCACTCCCACTGTTCTCCCATGTGTATTCATTGTCTCTGTCTAAGGTGTGAAATAACCTGAGGCCTGAGGCCCACACTGCCCCCCCCCCCAGCAACTTAGATAGAACAATAGCACATCAGTCCACACATTGTTTCGGCTTCAGCCTCCTCCCATATCTGCTGCAACTGGGTTTTACCACCTCCGTGGCGCCGCTGTGCCGGTGGGAGGCTGCTGGAAGTGTGTCTGACTGCGGGTGAGCCGTGGAGAGGGGAGGGGGGGGTTCACTCTGCCCGTGTGGCTGCTCTGATGAATCGTTTCCCTGGGGAGCTCTCCGTGGGGGTTTTCCACGCCGAGGGGCCCTAGCCAACAGCACTTGCTCGTCCGCCACAACGAAAGCGGGTTTGAGTCTGTCTATGCCAATTTTTTCCCTCCTACCCCCCAAGTCTAGCAAAAATGCTTATCACCTGTTTCCAGCACTCTGAACGGTCCATCATAGGGTGGGCGCAATGGAGGGCGGTGGGCGTCGTGTCTGACAAACACAAACCCTGTGTTCTTCAAAGTTTTAGGCACAAAAACACGTGGAAAACTGTGGTGGGCAGGGCCCGGCAGCGTGCCTGTGTTCGCGCTACGCTGCAAAAGCTGAGGAGGGGAGCTGCCGGGCACGGGATTATCTGGCAGAAATTCCCCGAGCAGCCGTAGTGGCTGCGCAAAAACGAGCTGTGCCGGGGAAGCTTTCAGATCCTCTTTCGGCGCGGAGCGCATCCCCAATAAAACCCACGGTAACTTGTCTACCCAATTTGCATCCGTCAATGAAGCCCTGAGTGCTGCTTTGAGTGATCTATGAAAACGCTCGCATAACCCATTGGCCTGTGGGTTGTACGTGGTTGTGTGGTGAATTGTAACACCCAGGCATGCGGGCCATCGCGGACCAGAGTTCGGAAACAAATTGAGGGCCCCTGTCGGACGTAATGTCCGACGGGACTCCAAAACGTGCCACCCATGCTGTTAAAAAAGCGCGCGCCACGTCTGCGGACGTGGTTGCCGCTAGCGGAACCGCTTCTGGCCAGCGCGTAGTGGGGTCCACCATTGTCAGGAGGTGCGTGCACCCCTGTGATGTCGGGAGGGGGCCCACGAGGTCCACGTGAACATGGTCGAACCTCTTAGCCGGAATACGAAACGGCTCCAAGGGAGCCTTCGTGTGTCTGTGTACATTGGCTCGTTGGCACGCCACGCAGGCTGCAGCCCACTCTTTAACTTGTTTGCGTAGGCTCAGCCACACAAACTTCTCTCCCACCATTTTGAAAGACGCGCGCACTCCTGGGTGCGCCAGAGCGTGAACCGACTCAAACACGCGGCGGTGCCATGCGGCCGGGACCACGGGACACGGGCGACCCGTGGAGACATCGCAGATTAGTGGGGACATGCCGTCTTGCAGCACCCTGCTCTCCAGCCTTAACCCTGTTGGTCCAGACTGGAACGCGCGCACGTCTGCATCGCTAATCTGCTCCTCGGCCATGGCTGCGTAATCTATGCCCACACAGACTGGGGCCACCACAGCGCGCGAGAGGCAGTCCGCCACTACATTCAGTTTACCCGACACATGCTGAATATCGATAGTAATCTCTGAGATCGCGGCCAGCTGTCTCTGCTGCCGGCCCGACCACGGTTCTGAAACCTTGGCCATCGCGAATGTTAGCGGCTTGTGGTCTACGAACGCGGTGAAGCTGCGCCCTTCCAGCCAGAACTGAAAGTGGTGAATGGCCAGGTGGAGGGCCAGCAACTCTCTGTCAAACGCGCTGTATTTACATTCGCTGTTGCGTAAAGTTCTGCTGAAAAAGGCGAGCGGCCGCCAAGCCCCGGCGACGCGCTGCTCCACGACAGCCCCTATGGCCACGTCTGAAGCGTCGGTGGTGAGCGCTATGCGGGCCGTCGGATCTGGATGTGCCAGCAGTGTGGCGTTTGGTAGAGCTGCTTTAACTTCCGAGAACGCCCGCTCTTGCTCCGGGGTCCATTCGACCCTATCTGCGGGTTTCTGTTTCTTGAGCGCGGCATACAATGGTTGCATGAGCTGCGCCGTGCGGGGAAGGAAACGGTTATAAAAGTTCACCATTCCCAAAAATTCCTGCAGCGCCCTGACTGTCTGAGGCTGGGGAAAATCCGCCACGGCACGCACTTTGTCGGGCAGCGGGATCGCTCCTTCTGGAGAGACGCGGTGCCCCAAAAAATCAATCTCCGTTACGCCGAACTGGCATTTCGCCAGGTTGATTATTAACCCGTGCTCCTCCAACCTCCGGAAAACTGTCCTGAGGTGGGTTTCATGTTCGTCTTCGGACGCGCTGGCTACCAGGATATCGTCCAGGTAGACGAACACGAACGGGAGATCGCGCAGCACTGCATCCATCATGCACTGGAACGTCTGTGCCGCTCCTTTTAACCCGAATGGCATGCACAGGAACTCGAATAGACCAAACGGAGTTATTACCGCTGTTTTGGGTACGTCCTCAGCGCGCACTGGGACTTGGTGGTAACCGCGGACCAGGTCTATTTTGGAAAAAATGCGTGCCCTGGAGAGGTGAACAGAAAAATCCTGTATGTGGGGAATCGGGTAGCGGTCGTGCGCCGTGACGTTGTTCAACCTGCGGAAATCACCGCACAGTCGCCACGGTCCCTCAGCCTTAGGGACCATGTGTAGTGGGGAAGCCCATGGGCTGTTCGAGCGCCTGATGATGCCCAACCTTTCCAGGTTGGCGAACTCCTTGCGTGCTATGGCCAGTTTAGCTGCGTCCAAGCGCCGAGGTCTTGCAAAAACGGGCGGCCCGGTGGTGGTGATAAAGTGCTCCACCCCGTGTTTAGCGATGGCCGCGAAAAACGTCGGGACCGTGAGTGCTGGGAACTGAGTGAGCAGTGTGTGGAACTTACCACCTGTAGCTGTGACGTTGGCTTGTGCTGTTGGCTGGGTCACTCGAGCTATACAAGGGAAAGAGTCAAAAGACAGTGCATTAACCAGGCGCCTGTTAGCAACATCAACCAGTAAACCATGTACACACAGAAAATCAGCCCCCAGTATATGGTAATTCAGTGCTGCTATGACAAAAGTCCACTCATATGTATGGCCGTGAAGAGATAAGAGCAGAGTCCTCTCACCAAAGGTCTTAATATCCCAGCCGTTTGTTGCCAACATCCCGGGGCCGCTAGATTCTGCCAGCCGGTCAGCGTAGGTTGGCCGGATGAAGCTCTTCTGGGCTCCGGTGTCCACGAGGAAATGCCTCCCCGAGCATGCGTCCATTAGGTAGAGCAGCTTGTTCTCTTCACCGAGGGTCGCTGCTGCTACCGACCCCCGGCCTTGGCGTTTTCCCGAGCGCTGGAATTGGCACGGTGGCGCACATCTGCGTGCGTTCTCTCCGAAGCGGCGGTGGTAGGAACAGAGCGTGTCACTCTGGCGCTCCTTGGCCCCCGCTGCTGCTACCGTCGGTGGCTCCTCGCCTCCTCTGGTCGTCTCGCTGGGCTCCGTCGCTGCTGCGTTGACTGTGATCGCCTTGGTTGTGATGATGATCCGGTCTGCCTCCTGGGCTAGCGCACGGTAGTCTCGCGCGGAAAGCCGCGGCGAATTGGCCAGAAGCGCTCTCGCTACTGTCGAAAGGTTCCGGAGGAAGAGGTGGGCAAACAGAAAGTGGTCGTCGTCCGTGCCCCTTAATGCCAGCATCTTCTCCATCAGGTCTACGGCCGAACCATCTCCTAGCTCGGTCCGCGCCAGGAGCCTCTTCGCTCTCTCACAGTCCGAGAGCGTATAGCGCTGGATGAGCGCAGCCTTGAGCGCTTCGTATCTGTTGCTGGCTGGTGGCTGATCGAGCAGGCTCGCTACCTGTTGAGCTGTGCGGGTGTCGAGCGCTGCGACCACATGGTAGAATCTGGTGTCATCTGCCGTTACTCCCCGGAGGGCGAACTGGGCCTCGGTGAGGTGGAACCAAGAGCGCGGGTTGTGCTGCCAGAAATCCTGTAGCTTGACTGCAACCGCACATGCGTGGCTGGGGGTTCCAGTCCGGGCTGTCTGTGGGATGGCTGCCGCCTCGCTGTAGCTTCCTGGCCGGGCCGGCTCCGGGGATCTTGCCTCGTGTTCCATAATACGTCTTGGGTCACCAGTGTGGAGTGTGTGAAATCACAGGCAGATTCATTTCAAATGATTTATTGCACACTCACATCTCACGAGCACTGAACAGAATGACTCGTCACATCACGAGCACAGAACAGACTGACTGGTCACATTAAACATCCTTCTCTCTACATCAAGTTACACTTCACAAGATTCAAGGCACTTCCTAATAACAGCAGGACATCTACATCACACTTCATTCAACCCCCACTCCCACTGTTCTCCCATGTGTATTCATTGTCTCTGTCTAAGGTGTGAAATAACCTGAGGCCTGAGGCCCACATGTATATAAACACACAGTGCGGAGTATTGTAGCTAGATGAAATAAATATGTAGATATATAAACACACACAGTGCGGAGCATTGTAGCTAGATGGAATAAATATATGAATATATAAACAGTGCGGAGCATTGCAGCCAGATGGAATAAATATGTAAATATATAAACACACACAGTGTGGAGCATTGTTGCTAGATGGAATAAATATATGAATATATAAACACAGTGCGGAGCATTGTAGTTAGATGGAATAAATATGTAAATATATAAACACACAGTGTGGAGCATTGTTGCTAGATGGAATAAATATATAAATATAAATATATATATAAACACACACAGTGTAGGACAGCACGGTGGCGGAGTGGTTAGCACTGCGGCAGCACAGTAACTCACCCTTGACCGGGGGATCCTGGGTTCGATCCCAGCCCCCGACCAACAGTGATCTGTGTGGAGTTTGCATGTTCTCCCCGTGTCTGCGTGGGTTTACTCCGGGATTTCTCCGGTTTCCTCCCACATGCCAAAAACATGCAAGTTAGGTTACCTGGCATCAAACTGGGGATTCTAAATTGTCCTTAGGTATGACTGTGAGAGTGAATGGTTGTCTGTCTCTCTGTGTTGGCCCTGCGATGGACTGGTGATCTGTCCAGGGTGTACCCTGCGTCTCGCCCAAAGATGCTGGGATAGGCTCCAGTCCCCCCGCGACCCGAAAAGGATTTAGCGGTAGAAGATGAATGAATGAATGAATGAATGAACACACACAGTGCGGAGCATTGAAGCTAGATGGAATAAATATGTAAATATATAAACACACAGCGTGAAGCATTGTTGCTAGATGGAATAAATATATAGATATATAAACACACACAGTGCGGAGCATTGTAGCTAGATGGAATAAATATGTAAATATATAAACACACAGTGCGGAGCATTGTAGCTAGATGGAATAAATATGTAAATATATAAACACACAGCGTGAAGCATTGTTGCTAGATGGAATAAATATATAGATATATAAACACACACAGTGCAGAGCATTGTAGCTAGATGGAATAAATATGTAAATATATAAACACACACAGCGTGGAGCATTGTTGCTAGATGGAATAAATATATAAATATATAAACACACACAGTGCGGAGCATTGTAGCTAGATGGAATGAAACAGCACAACCGTCTACTTAGTTATCCTACATGGTATGATTATGTACCCATACATATTCTCACCCTCCATAGCGACCGGTATTTTCCTAGTTGTATACCGGAGGAGACCATTGTGTAAGTCTATTGCGTCTTTTGCATTCAATACTATTAGGTTGTCACGTCTTTTTGCTATCCCTGCGAGCAACCCTGCTTAGGTTGTACAGTCTGACAGCCGTAGGTAGGAAGGACCTGCGAAACCTCTCGGTTGTGCACCTAGGATGATGTAGTCTGCTGCTAAATGAGCTCCTCAGTGCTTTCAGTATGTCCTGCATAGGGTGGAACTCGGACTCCAGCAGAGATGACAGTTTAGCCACCATCCTTCTCTCTCCCATCTCCTCCACTGGGTCAAGGCGCTGCCCCAGGACAGAGCTAGCTTTCTTGATCAGTTTGTTCAGTCTCTTCCTATCGGCTGCTGTAATGCCACTGCCCCAGCAGACCACTCCAAAAGTGATGGCTGATGCCACCACCGTGTCATAGAATGTCTTCAGCAGTGCCCCTTGTACACCAAAAGACCTGAGTCTCTTCAGTAGGAACAGCCTGCGCTGTCCCTTCTTGTAGAGTGCGTCAGTATTGTGTGACCAGTCTAGTTTATTGTTCAGATGAACACCCAGGTACTTATAGGATGTCACCATCTCGATGTCTGTTCCCTGTATACTTACTGGTGCTGTAAGGGGTTGTCCTTGCCTGTGGCAGTCCACCACCAGCTCCTTAGTTTTCCTCGTGTTGATCTGGAGGCAGTTCCGATGGCACCAGTCCACGAAGTCCTGGATAAACCCTCTGTACTCAGCTTCATCTCCGTTGGAGACGAGGCCAACGATCGCAGAGTCGTCAGAGAACTTCTGTAGATGACAGTGTGTTGTGTTGTGTGAGAAGTCCGCAGTATAAAGGGTGAAAAGGAAGGGAGCCAAAACTGTTCCCTGGGGGGCCCCCGTGCTACCGATGATCGTGTCAGACACACAGTCCCGGGTTCTCACAAACTGTGGCCGGTTAGTGAGGTAGTCCAGGATCCATGATGACAGGTGCTGGTCCACCCCTGCGCACAGCAGCTTGTTCTTCAGGATCATCAGTTGGATGGTGTTGAAAGCACTGGAGAAGTCAAAGAACATGATCCTCACTGCATTCCCGGGCTTCTCCAGGTGGGACAGAGAACGGTGAATTTAACGCTTTCACCAACATAGTCACCGCCTTGTAGCTTTTTCCTGTCACGGAGGACTGGAAATAGCTTTGAAGGGCAGGGCAGGGCTTGCAGAGGTCATGGTGGACTTCTGGGCCGGGTGGAGGTGAGAGGCCACAAGAGGTTCTACTGGAGCGAGGTGGGAGAAGCCCTTCTCTTCCATATCAACCCAGTCTAGTGCTGACCCTCCTTGGATGGGGTTTTTGGCAGACAAAGGATTGCTCCATGAGCAGGTCGCCTCTTCTAGGCATTCAGGGAAAACCGGCATAAATTGCCTGGTGCAGGTTTTGTCCCTCGGGATGCGCTTTCCCTCATAGCGAGCTGTAGTCGTCTCGGCGAGGGCTTCTGGCCACGAGATGCCCAGCTTTGCAGCTGCTCTCTTACAGAGTTCATGCAGGTCTGAGCTAGTAGGGGTTGGTGATCCACTGCTAGTCCCACTCACCTCCATTGGCCTTGCAGCCAACAGGCTGTCAAACGGTCTGTCATCCTGCTCGTCCTCATCAGAGTCGAGGCTTATAGATTGGTCGTCCGAGTCTGAAAAAGTCCCTGTGAGTTCACATTTGTCCACCCACAGGTCGTGTTCATGCATGACAGGTAGAAAAATCGGGGATACCTCATCTATGTGGTTACCCTAGTTGGTTCTGGGGAGAATGGTGTCTCTCCCGGTGCTCTCTGCCGGTTCCTATGATGGTGGGATAGACGCCGCCATCAGAGGGTCTTCAGTCGACAAGCTAGCTTGGCGTGCTAGCGATGACGGCGAGTTTTGGCGGAGAGATGTGCACAGTGTTCACAGCTAGCTGGTGATGTGAATGCCTCCTGGGCATGTTGCGGCCTGAGACACGTGGGTCTTGACCCACATGGCGTGGGTGTCCGCTCCAGCTATTTTGTTGCCGCACATGCACGTTTTGGCCAGTAGCTTAGCTTGTTCCATGGAGAAGAAGGCTATGTTCCAGTGAAAAGAATGCTCGCTAAAGGAAGCACGAGCTGGTTGGCACCTAGTCGTGTAAAGCTACTGTTTGGAGACAGCCTAGCTATGGCTCAGACAAAAAGGCACAGCAATAGATAGCGCCTGGTGACCAAATGGTGAGCTCGTTCTATGGACAGTTAAGCTAGCCTGTTAGCTGGTCCTACCATCTGAGAGGAGCTTCTGGGAGCAAGAAGAGTGAAAAGACTGGGGGGCGTGCGTCATGGTCAGGCTCTTATAGGAGGAGGTGGCTCCTCCTATGAAGAGCAGATGTCTTTGTCATATGTCTGCAGATTTCTGCAGATTTCTTGCCAGTCGAGACTGATGTAGTGTTATAGGGCTTCTGGGGACATCGCAGGGAAGCGTGTCCCATAGTGAGATACCGAGACGAATGTTGAAAGAGAACCCCATTGTTTCCTTGTTAGCAAAACCGCCCTTCCCCACCCCATAAAGAGTATAAGAATAGGTTGTAAATCTATCTGTAAATGCAAGGAATCTCTGTCTGTGTATCTGTCTGTCTGTTCCTCAAATACCTCTTAATGGTATCTTATGGTGACTTTTATTAACTGAATTTGCATCTTCTGTCATTTTATTCCACCTTTATTCTTGAAAATATGTACTTATTTTAGGTTTATATGTTTGTACTTAAATTTGTGAATACTCCCCATCTCTACCATCCCCCTTGTTAAAAAAATAAATCGCCTCTTATGTTAGTTAGTCAAGTATGAGTAGTCACCAAAAATTATTTGACTGAGAGAAAGAAAGTACCTACTAAAAAGTTACTTGAATGCTGAGCATCACCTTTACTTTTGTCAATTTGTGAGGTTTGTCTCTGAATCATGAAAAAATCTATTTTTCAACCATATTTCTCCTGCAAATATCAGTTATAAATGTTAGATATCAGAGCTAGTGTTGTAGTCAAGACCGCACTAACCGAGACCAAGACATCACCGAGACTAGAGTGAGCCGAGACCAAAACAACACCAAGACTTTAAGGGTTCGAGACCAAGACCAAGACCAAGACTGTAAGTGTTCAAGACCAAGACAGTTCGAGACCGAGACCACATACAGTATCTTATATACAGTCATGTGAAAAAATTAGGACACCCTGTATAAGCCTGTGTGTTTTTTAAACACATTTGGATATATGGATATTTAATATCAATGTTAAAAAATACTGGGAGATTCATATAATTCATTCATCTTCTTCTGCTTAATCCTTTTCGGGTCGCGGGGGGGCTGGAGCCTATCCCAGCATCTTTGGGCGAGAGGCAGGGTACACCCTGGACAGATCGCCAGTCCATCACAGGGCCAGCACAGAGAGACAGACAACCATTCACTCTCACAGTCATACCTAAGGACAATTTAGAATCCCCAGTTTTGATGCCAATTAACCTAACTTGCATGTTTTTGGCATGTGGGAGGAAACCGGAGAAATCCCAGAGTAAACCCACACAGACACGGGAGAACATGCAAACTCCACACAGATCACTGTTGGTTGGGGGCTGGAATTGAACCCAGGATCCCCCGGCCAAGGGTGGGTTGCTGTGCTGCCGCAGTGCTAACCACTCTGCCACCGCGCTGCCCGAGATTCATGTAATACAACTAAAACAATTAAAAATGACTAAGACTTTTTTTTTTCAAATTTTGTGTAAAATGTAATATCTAAACAAATAGTGAGGAATACATTTGGACCCCCACCATCTTTTTTAGGACCCCCCCCCATTCATTCCCACTTACAATGGCTAAAAAAATGTTAAAAAATGCAAATGAAAACAAAAACAAGGTTAGACATAGATATGTGAACATTTCTTAATAAGGAACTGAATATTTAATGAGGCGTCCTAATTTTTCACCACTGTACACACACACACACACACGCACGCGCACATACACACACACACACTACTGTAGCTCAGGGAATTGGAATATCATGATTCATTAATTATTTCAGAAAGCTGTAAGTCATAATTATTAAAATTAAAGCAAAAATGGGCCTGAAATATTTCACTTCATGTGTGATGAACATAGGATATATAGACATTTGCCCTTTTGAATTAAATTGTGGAAAAATCAAGACCTTTTTCTTGATATTCTGATGTTTTGAGATGCACTAGTATATATAAACGAGTTTGTTTTCTAAATAAATACAAGATTGTTGAAATCAATTTAAACATCTTTAATTGACAGACATCCTCAAAAGTCCTATCAACTTCAAACAGTGTGAAAGATTTTGATTGCATTCACAGAACATGAGAGAATGTAACAAGCAGTTCCTTTTCTTTCAGCAAATACAAACACCACAGATGTAGAAATGAATTTAACCATATGTAATTAACATGAAATGTCCATAGGTCCTCAAAAGTCCCATCAAAAGAAAAATGTTTAAACAAGAATTTGGTTGCATTTAAGGAACATGAGAGACTGCAACATTTGGTGACCTAAACGTGCACGATGGGGTCTCATGAGAATGTCCCCTCTACTGAAAACCCTCTCAACTCGTGCTGAGGAAGCAGGGACAGATGGCACCTTCACTGCCAAGTTGTGGAGTTGTGGGAATCTGTTACGGTTTTTGACCCAGAACACAAGTGCGCTGTCAGTGTCAGAGTCCTGGATGGCATCAAAATATTTACTTATCTGTGTAACAATACTGGATTCCTGGCCTGAGCTGCACTTCTTGTGAGCCTTGTAGCGAGACAAAAGGTGTGGGCATTTGACTGGTGGTGAGTCACTGGGGGATTCTCCATTTGGAGGATTCGAGTCAGGATCACTTCCTTCACAGTCCACTAAGTTCTTAGCCTCGGAGATCAACATGTCTGAAAAACATAAACAAAAAACACAAATACTGAGCTAGCAGTCAAGTAATTTTGTGCCTTTAAGCGGGACATTAAATTTTTTCACAATCTTATCAACAGCAGTCAAGTTCATAGCTGGTTACATATAAACACAGTTAAGTTCAGATGGATGGTTGGTGGTTCAGTTAATAAAATATGAAAATTCTACGGTGTAACATGAAACATATATACATGAAATTAAAAGCTCAAATTTAATGTCAAGACTTTTTAAGGCTATATTGTGGAGTGTGTGAAATCACAGGCAGATTCATTTCAAAATGGTTTATTTCACACTCACATCTCACGAGCACAGAACAGACTGAACATTTTACCAGAGACTCTCCTCTTAAGTTTCACGGCTTACATCACACACAACAGGACATTTGCATCACACTGCATTCAACCCCCTACATCCTTGACTCCTTCCCGCTCTCTCACCAGGAGACTCCTGCTCTTTTGTCTCCCATGCTTATTCACTGTCTCTTGTCTGCCAGGAGACTCCTGCTCTTTTGTCTCCCATGCTTATTCACTGTCTCTTGTCTGAGATGCTAGAAATCTGACTCTCCCAAGGTGCTACAAATACCCCCCCCCCCCAGCATCTTAGATAGGACAATAGAATAACAGTTCACATGCTGTGATAGAACAACAAAACAACAGTCCACATGCTGTTTGGGCTTCCGTCTCCTCCCGTATCTGCTGCAACTGGGTTTTACCGCCTCCGCGGCGCCGTTGTGCCGATGGGAGGTTGCTGGGAACAGGGGGCACTTCGGTCTGTCCGTGTGGCTGCTCTGGCGAATCGTTTCCCTGGGGAGCTCTCTGTGGGGGTCTTCCCCGCCGAGGGGCCCTAGCCAACAGCACTTGCTCGTCCGCCACAACGAAAGCGGGTTTGAGTCTGTCTGTGCCAATTTTTTTCCCTCCTACCCCCCAAGTCTAGCAAAAAATGCTTATCCCCTGTTTCCAACACTCTGAACGGTCAATCATAGGGTGGGCGCAATGGAGGGCGGTGGGCATCGTGTCTGACAAACACGAACTCCATGCTCTTCAAAGTTTTAGGCACAAAAACACGCGGAAAACTGTGGTGGGCAGGGCCCGGCAGCGTGCCTGTGTTTACGCTACGCTGCAAAAGCTGAGACGAGGAGCTGCCTGGAGCGGGATTATCTGGTAGAAATTCCCCTGGCAGCCGTAGTGGCTGCGTAAAAATGAGCTCTGCCGGGGAAGCTTCTAGATCCTCTTTCGGCACAGAGCGCAACCCCAATAAAACCCACGGCAGCCTGTCTACCCAATTTGCATCCGTCAATGAGGCCCTGAGTGCTGCTTGCATTGTGGGACACATATGCACATTTTTATATCACTTTAGGCTTCACATCTCAGATTGAACAAAGGACTGAGTCTCCGAGACCAAGACTTTATCTCCTTGGAGATAACAGGAGGATGTGGAAGTTTAGTCTTTGGTATGCAAAGAGATGGTCTTGGGGGATTTACTGGCTGCCAGAGACTTTAGGTGGAGGTGATAAGATCTAAGGGAGGATGCATTGTTACTTGGGATTAAATGCATTGTGACTGTGAGCTTTGAAGGTCCTGGGTATTTAAAGGACGAATGTCTGTTTTTTTTTCTCTTTTCTGTTTTTGCTGATGTTGGAAGATGTGAATAAACCTGACTCGTGAGATAAACTCTGCCTCGTCATTTTCACATTTCCACACTGGTGACCCTAAGACGTATCATGAGTGAAAGAAATTCCCCCGAGCCAGCCGGGTCAGGAGCTCCCAGCCAAGCGTATGCCGCTACCGTCCAGCTACCGGACTTTTGGTGAGACAACCTGCGCTCCTGGTTCCACTTGGTCGAAGCACAGTTCGCCCTCCGGGGGATAACGGTAGATGACACGAAGTTCTACCATGTGATTGCCAAGCTCGACAACCGCATGGCTCGGCATGTGCAGAGCCTTTTGGAGCAGCCACCGGCCGATGACAAATACGGCGGGTTGAAGGCTGCGCTCATCCAGCGCTTCACTCTCTCAGTCCAGGAGAGAGCGGAGAGGTTCCTGGCTCTGAACGACTTGGGAGATGGCACGCCCATTGACCTGATGGAGGACATGCTGAGGTTGAGGGGCTCAGACGACGACTTCATCTTCACCCACATTTTCCTCAGAACCCTACCGTCGGCCACGAGAGCGACCCTGGCCGGTTCGCCGTTGTTGGCCCAGCGGGACTTCCGTGCGCTGGCCCAGGAGGCGCACCGGATTCTCAACACCAGCAAACAGCGCGCAGCCACCGCGGCAGCGACGGAGTTCGGCGCGACGGCCGGAGATGGTGGGGGGCCAGAGAAGGCGGTAGCAGACCCACCGACGACGGCGGCGGCGAGGGCCAAGGATCGCGGAGGAGACGACCTCTGTTTCTACCATTGCCGCTTTGCAGAGAAGGCACGCAAATGTATACCACCGTGCCAGTTCAAGCGCTCGGGAAACGCCAAGACCGGGGGTCGGTAGCAGCTGCGGCCCTCAGTGAAGAGAACAAGCTGCTCTACTTGACGGATGCGCGCTTGGGGAGGCAATTCCTCGTGGACACAGGCTCCCAAGTGAGTTTCATCACGCCTTCCTCCGCTGACTGGCTGGCAGGTCCCGGAGGTCACGGGGCGTCAGCAGCGAATGGCTCGGAGATTAAGACCTTTGGTGAGAGGGCTCTGCTTCTGTCCCTACATGGCCGTACATTTGAGTGGACTTTTGTCATAGCTGCAGTGAATTTCAATATGTTGGGGGCTGATTTTCTGTGCTCACATGGTTTGTTGGTTGATCTTGCTAACAGGCGCCTGGTTAATGCACTTTCTTTTTATTCTATTCCCTGTGCAGCCCGAGTGACCCCGCCCACAGCACAAGCCAACGTCACAACGGCAAGCGATAAGTTCCACACACTGCTCACTCAGTTCCCAGCACTCACGGTTACCACATTTTCAGCAGCCGTCGCTAAACACAGAGTGGAACATTTTATTACTACCACCGGACCGCCCGTTTCTGCAAAAGCTCGGCGTTTGGATTCAGCTAAACTGACCATAGTGCGTGAGGAGTTCGCCAACCTGGAAAAGTTGGGCATCATCAGGCGTTCGAACAGCCCATGGGCTTCCCTGCTTCACATGGTCCCGAAAGCTGATGGCTCGTGGCGACCTTGCGGAGATTTCCGCAGGTTGAACAACGCCACAGCGCACGACCGCTACCCAATCCCGCATATCCAAGATTTTTCCGTTCATTTGGCGGGGGCGTGCGTTTTTTCTAAGATAGACTTGGTCCACGGTTACCACCAAGTCCCAGTGCGCGCTGAGGACATACCCAAAACAGCGGTAATAACTCTGTTTGGCCTATTCGAGTTTTTGCGCATGCCGTTTGGGCTTAAAGGCGCTGCGCAGACGTTCCAACGCATGATGGACGCGGTGTTGCGCGATCTCCCCTTCGTATTCATCTACCTGGACGACATCTTGGTAGCCTGCGCGTCCGAAGACGAACACGAAAACCACCTCACGGCAGTTTTCCGGAGGTTGGGAGAGCACGGGTTAATAATCAACCCAGCGAAGTGTCAGTTCGGGGTGACGCAGATTGATTTTTTAGGGCATCGCGTCTCTCCAGAAGGAGCGGTTCCTCTGCCTGACAAAGTGCGCGCGGTAACAAATTTTCCCCAGCCACAAACGGTCAAGGCGTTACAGGAGTTTTTGGGAATGGTGAATTTTTATAACCGTTTCCTCCCCCGCACAGCGCAGCTCATGCAACCATTGTATGCCGCACTAAAAAAACAAAAACCCTCAAATAAGATCGAATGGTCTCCAGAGCGAGAGCGAGCATTCTAGGTCAAAATAGCCCTGGCAAACGCTGCGTTGTTAGCACATCCAGACCCAACGGCCCGCATAGCGCTCACTACTGACGCGTCAGATGTGGCCATAGGGGCGGTCGTGGAGCAGCATGTAGCCGGGGCTTGGCAGTCGCTCGCCTTTTTCAGCAGGACTTTGCGCAATAGTGAACGAAAATACAGCGCATTCGAGAGGGAGTTGTTAGCACTCCACTTGGCCATTCGCCACTTCCAGTTCTGGCTGGAGGGACGCAGTTTCACCGTGTTCATTGACCACAAGCCGCTGACATTCACGATGGCCAAGGTTTCAGAACCGTGGTCAGGCCGGCAGCAGAGGCAGCTGGCCGCCATCTCAGAGTTTACTACCGATATTCAGCATGTGGCGGGTAAGCTGAATGTAGTGGCAGACTGTCTCTCGCGCGCCGTGGCGGCCCCAGTCCGCGTAGGAATAGATTATGCAGCCATGGCCGCGGATCAGGTTAGCGACGCGGACGTGCGCGTGCTCCAGTCTGGACCAACAGGGTTAAGGCTGGAGAACAGGGTGCTGCAAGACGGTATGCCCCCGCTGTGTGGCGCCGCCGCGTTTTTGACTCGATTCATTCTCTGGCGCACCCAGGAGTGCGCGCGTCGGTCAAAATGGTGGGAGAGAAATTTGTATGGCCGAGCCTGCGCAAACAAGTTAGGGAGTGGGCAGCAGCCTGCATGGCTTGTCAACGAGCCAAGGTACACAGACACATGAGAGCTCCCTTGGAGCCGTTTCATATCCCGGCTAAGAGGTTCGATCATGTCCACGTGGACCTCGTAGGCCCCCTCCCGCCGTCACAGGGGTGCACACACCTTCTGACAATGGTAGACCGCACCACGCACTGGCCGGAAGTGGTCCCACTGGCGTCAACTACAGCCGAGGAGGTGGCACGCGCGTTTTTAACAGCATGGGTAGCGCGCTTTGGAGTCCCGTCGGACATTACGTCCGACAGAGGCCCTCAATTTGTTTCCGAACTTTGGTCAGCAATGGCCCGCAGCCTGGGGGTAACGATCCACCGCACAACCGCGTACAATCCGCAGGCTAATAGGTTATGCGAACGTTTTCATAGGTCATTGAAAGCGGTTCTCAGAGCATCGCTTACGGATGCAAATTGGGTAGACAGGCTACCGTGGGTTTTATTGGGGTTGCGTTCCGCACCTAAAGAGGATTTAGAAGCCTCCCCGGCTGAGCTAGTTTTTGCGCAGCCACTTCGACTGCCCGGGGAATTTCTCCCAGATAATCCTGCGCCAGAATGCTCCCCAGCTCAGCAGTTGCAGCGTGGCACGGAATCAGGCACGCTGCCTGGCCCCGTTCACCACAGTTTTCCGCCCGTTTTAGTACCTAAGGCTTTAAAAAACGCGGAGTTTGTTTTTATCAGACACGATTCCCATCGCACGCCGCTACGACCACCTTATGATGGACCATTTAGAGTGCTGGAAACAGGGGATAACCATTTTTTGCTAGATTTGGGGGGCAGGAAAGAAAAGATTGGCATAAACAGGCTCAAACCCGCCTTTGTGGTGGTGGACGAGGAAGTGCTCTTGGCCAGGGCTCCTCGGCGCGGCAGACCCCCTAGGGGACATTCCCCAGAACACCCACAGGGATTGACTAACAGTTCTCACCCTCAGACAGCAGCCCCCCAGCAAGATGGCGCCGCGGAAGTGGTGAAGCCCGCTTACAGCAGATACGGGAGGAGACTGAGGCCCAAGCAGCATGTGGGCTGATGTGTAATGATTTTATCATGACATGCAGACTGTTATTCCGTTGTTCCATCTTAGACGTTTGGGGGGGGGGTCATGTGGGACACATATGCACATTGTTATATCACTTTAGGCTTCACATCTCAGATTGAACAAAGGACTGAGTCTCCTTGGAGATAACAGGAGGATGTGAAAGTTTAGTCTTTGGTATGCAAAGAGACGGCCTTGGGGGATTTACTGGCTGCCAGAGACTTTAGGTGGAGGTGATAAGATCTAAGGGAGGATGCATTGTTACTTGGGATTAAATGCATTGTGACTGTGAGCTTTGAAGGTCCTGGGTATTTAAAAGACGAATGTCTGTTTTTTTTTCTCTTTTCTGTTTTTGCTGATGTTGGAAGATGTGAATAAACCTGACTCGTGAGATAAACTCTGCCTCGTCATTTTCACATTTCCACAGCATAACCCATTGGCCTGTGGGTTGTACGCAGTTGTGTGGTGAATTGTAACACCCAGGCTGCAGGCCATCGCAGACCAGAGTTTGTAAACAAATTGAGGGCCCGTCCGACGGGACTCCAAAACGCGCCACCCATGCTGTTAAAAAAAGCGCGCGCTACATCTGCGGACGTGGTTGCCGCCAGCGGAACCGCTTCTGGACAGCGCAACCGCTTCTGGCCAGCGTGTGGTGCGGTCCACCATTGTCAGGAGGTGCGTGCACCCCTGTGATGGCGGGAGGGGGCCCACGAGGTCCACGTGAACATGGTCGAATCTCTTAGCCGGAATACGAAACGGCTCCAAGAGAGCCTTCGTATGTCTGTGTACCTTGGCTCGTTGGCACGCCACGCAGGCTGCAGCCCACTCTTTCACTTGTTTGCGTAGGCTCGGCCACACAAACTTCTCTCCCACCATTTTGACCGACGCGCGCACTCCTGGGTGCGCCAGAGTGTGAACCGACTCAAACACGCAGCGGTGCCAGGCGGCCGGGACCACGGGATGCAGGCAACCCGTGGAGACATCGCAGATTAGGGGGGGCATGCCATCTTGCAGCACCCTGCTCTCCAGCCTTAACCCTGTTGGTCCAGACTGGAGCACGCGCACGTCTGCATCGCTAATCTGCTCCGCGGCCATGGCTGTGTAATCTATCCCCACGCAGACCGGGGCCACCACGGCGCGCGAGAGGCAGTCCGCCACCACATTCAGTTTACCCGACACATGCTGAATATCGGTAGTAAACTCTGAGATCGCGGCCAGCTGTCTCTGCTGCCGGCCCGACCACGGTTCTGAAACCTTGGTCTTCGCGAATGTTAGCGGCTTGTGGTCCACGAACGCGGTGAAACTGCGCCCTTCCAGCCAGAACTGGAAGTGGCGAATGGCCAGGTGGAGAGCCAGCAACTCTCTGTCGAATGCGCTGTATTTACGTTCACTGTCGCGCAAAGTTCTGCTGAAAAAGGCAAGTGGCTGCCAAGCCCCGGCGACGCGCTGCTCCACGACAGCCCCTATGGCCACGTCTGAAGCGTCGGTGGTGAGCGCTATTCGGGCCGTCGGGTCTGGATGTGCCAGCAGTGTGGCGTTTGCCAGGGCTGCTTTAACTTCCGAGAACGCCCGCTCTCGCTCTGGGGTCCATTCGACCCTATCCGCGGGTTTCTTTTTTTTGAGCGCGGCATACAATGGTTGCGTGAGCTGCGCCGTGCGGGGAAGGAAACGGTTATAAAAGTTCACCATTCCCAAAAATTCTTGCAGCGCTCTGATCGTTTGAGGCCGAGGAAAATCCGCCATGGCGCGCACTTTGTCGGGCAGCGGGATTGCTCCTTCTGGAGAGACGCGGTGCCCCAAAAAATCAATCTCTGTTACGCCGAACTGGCATTTCGCCGGGTTGATTATTAACCCGTGCTCCTCCAACCTCCGGAAAACCGTCGTGAGGTGGGTTTCGTGTTCGTCTTCGAACGTGCTGGCTACCAGGATATCATCCAGGTAGACGAACACGAACGGGAGATCGCGCAGCACTGCATCCATCATGCGCTGGAACGTCTGTGCCGCTCCTTTTAAGATAAGCCTTTATTAGTCCCACAATGGGGAAATTCCAGGATTGCAACAGCACAGGGATAGCAACACTCAGAGCAACAATCAGAAGGAAAGAAAAAACAAGAACAGCTAGTAAACATATGTACATATTACTATAAAAAAAAAAAAAAAAATATATATATATATATATATATATATATATATATATATGTATAGACACATAGTGCGGAGCATTAATGTTGGTGAATGTGCAGCAGAAAGTCTAAGCTCTCTCTCCGCGGATGCGGCGGGCCAGCTGGAAGTCTTTGGGCATGATGGTGACCCTCTTAGCGAAGAAGAGACCCACCAGGTAGGCCTCGCTGGCCTCCTGCAGAGCCATGACGGCGAAGCTCAGGAAGCGCAGGTTGGTCTTGAAGTCCTGAGCGATCTCCCTCACCAGGCGCTGGATGGGCAGCTTACGGATGAGCAGCTCCGTGGATTTCTGGTAGCGACGGATCTCTCTCAGAGCCACGGGCCTGTAACGGTGAGGCTTCTTCACTCCGCCGGTGGCCAGAGTGCTTTTCCAAGCAGCCTTGGTGGCTAGCTGCTTCCTGGGGGGCTTTTTCCTCCAGTAAATTTTACGGGTGGTCTGCTTGGTTCTTGCCATCTCTCTTTATTATTCTGTCTTATATTTGTTGCACACTGCCTAAACTCCAACCCAGCACCCGCGTCGTTTTTGCTACAGTTCCCGGTATGTCGAGTTTCTCCGTTAGCACTGGGTGGCGGTTGAGTGCTAGCTAGCACTAGCTCTTCCTGCTGTAACGTCTCCTGCTGTAAACAGTGGCTCCGTCCGCCGACTTGGGAGACCTTTGGGGCGATCTGTGTGTCCGTGATATATATATAGAGTGAAAGGTGTAGAAAGAAGAAGGAAGATTAAAAAAAAGGCTGTTGCAACGGGCAGCCAACTCGTGTGGTGCCACCGGTCTGGCGGAACCGGAACCCGAGTGGCATGCGCAGGAACTCGAATAGACTGAACGGAGTTATTACCGCTGTTTTGGGTACGTCCTCAGCGCGCACTGGGACTTGGTGGTAACCGCGGACCAGGTCTATTTTGGAAAAAATGCGTGCCCCGGTGAGGTGAACGGAAAAATCCTGTATGTGGGGAATCGGGTAGCGGTCGTGCGCCGTGGTGTTGTTCAACCTGCGGAAATCACCGCACGGTCGCCACGATCCCTCAGCCTTAGGGACCATGTGTAGCGGGGAAGCCCATGGGCTGTTCAAGCGCCTGATGATGCCCAACCTTTCCAGGTTGGCGAACTCCTTGCGCGCTATGGCCAGCTTAGCTGCATCCAAGCGCCGAGGTCTTTCAAAAACGGGCGGTCCGGTGGTAGTGATAAAGTGCTCCACCCCGTGTTTAGTGATGGCCACGGAAAACGTCGGGACCGTGAGTGCTGGGAACTGAGTGAGCAGTGTGTGGAACTTACCGCCTGTAGCTGTGATGTTGGCTTGTGCTGTTGGCCAGGTCACTCGAGCTATACAGGGGAGAGAATCGAAGGACAGTGCATTAACCAGGCGCCTGTTAGCAACATCAACCAACAAACCATGTGCACACAGAAAATCAGCCCCCAGTATATGGTAATTCAGTGCTGCTATGACAAAAGTCCACTCATATGTATGGCCGTGTAGAGACAAGAGCATAGTCCTCTCACCAAAGGTCTTAATATCCAAGCCGTTTGCTGCCACTATCTCGGGGCCGCTAGATCCTGCCAGCCGGTCAGCGTAGGTTGGCCGGATGAAGCTCCTCTGGGCTCCGGTGTCCACGAGGAAATGCCTCCCCGAGCGTGCGTCCGTTAGGTAGAGCAGCTTGTTCTCTTCACCGAGGGTCGCTGCTGCTACCGACCCTCGGCCTTGGCATTTTCCCGAGCGCTGGAATTGGCACGGTGGCGTACATCCGCGTGCATTCTCTCCGAAGCGGCGGTGGTAGGAACAGAGCGTGTCTCTCTGGTACTCCCTGGTCCCCGCTGCTGCTACCGTCGGTGGCTCCTCACCTCCTCTGGTCATCTCGCTGGGTTCCGCCGCTGCTGCGTTGACTGTGGTCGCCCTGGTGGCGATGATGATCTGGTCTGCCTCCTGGGCTAGCGCACGGTAGTCTCGCGTGGCCAGCCGCGGCGAATTGGCCAGAAGCGCTCTCGCTACTGTCGGAAGGTTCCGGAGGAAGAGGTGGGCAAACAGAAAGTGCTCGTCGTCCGTGCCCCTTAACGTCAGCATCTTCTCCATCAGGTCTACGGCCAAACCCTCTCCTAGCTCGGTCCGCGTCAGGAGCCTCTCCGCTCTCTCACAGTCCGAGAGCGTGTAGCGCTGGATGAGCGCAGCTTTAAGCGCCTCGTATCTGTTGCTGGCTGGAGGCTGATCGAGCAGGCTCGCTACCTGTTGAGCTGTGCGGGCGTCGAGCGCTGCGACCACATAGTAGAATCTGGTGTCATCTGCCGTTACCCCCCGGAGGGCGAACTGGGCCTCGGTGAGGTGGAACCAAGAGCGCGGGCTGTGCTGCCAGAAATCCTGTAGCTTGACTGAAACCGCACACGCGTGGCTGGAGGTTCCAGTCCGGGCTGTCTGTGGGATGGCTGCCGCCTCGCTGTAGCATCCTGACTGGGCCGGCTCCGGGGATCTTGCCTCGTGTTCCATAATACGTCTTGGGTCACCAGTGTGGAGTGTGTGAAATCACAGGCAGATTCATTTCAAAATGATTTATTTCACACTCACATCTCACGAGCACAGAACAGACTAAACTTTTTACCAGAGACTCTCCTCTTAAGTTTCACGGCTTACATCACACACAACAGGACATTTGCATCACACTGCATTCAACCCCCTACATCCTTGACTCCTTCCCGCTCTCTCACCAGGAGACTCCTGCTCTTTTGTCTCCCATGCTTATTCACTGTCTCTTGTCTGCCAGGAGACTCCTGCTCTTTTGTCTCCCATGCTTATTCACTGTCTCTTGTCTGAGATGCTAGAAATCTGACTCTCCCAAGGTGCTACAATATAAAACATTTAAAGATTCATAGTTGCAATTGGGGAAAAAAATCTTTGCTGAATGTGAAATTTTTACAAACCTGTCAGTGTCTTTCTTTAGTTCATCTCTAAACTTCTTCACTGATGTTGTATTTTCTCCATTAGTGACATCCAGGTCCACCCAGCTTAGTCTAAATTGTGGATCTAGCATTGTAGCCAAAAAGTACACATGTGGCACACATATTTGAGTTGCTTAGGCTGCATATGTATATTACTGTTGCCCACGTCTCAGAATGAACAATAAGTCTGGGTCTCCTGGGGATAACAGGAGGATGCGAAATGTGATATTTTGAGATGGCCTTGAGAGACTTCCTGACCACCAGGGTTTTGGGGGAGAGGAGAAGACCTGGGGGTTTATGTATTGTGTCTTGGGATTAAAGACAATGTAAGTAAGTAATAAGTTTATTTATAGAGCACCTTTCACAGACAGAGTCACAAAGTGCTTAACATGGTAAAAAAACAAAATAAAAACACAGGCACATAAAACAGTAAAAGAAAGTAGACAGTAAAAGCACATAAAAATACAATCGGCACATAGTTAAAAAGCCAGGCTAAAAAGGTGGGTCTTTAGTTGCTTCTTAAAAACACCAATGGAAGGTGCAGATCTAAGTTCAAAAGGCAAGGAGTTCCACAGTCTGGGAGCAACAGCAGCAAAGGCTCTGTCGCCTTTGGTTTTGAGCCTAGTACTAGGAACTACCAAAAGATTCTGATGAGAAGACCTGAGAGACCTGCTGGGCTGGTGTAGAGAGAGCAGGTCACTAATATAAAAAGGTGCCTCTTCATGAATGGCTTTGTAAGTAAGAACAAGAACTTTAAAATCAATTCTATAATTTACAGGAAGCCAATGCAAGGAGGCCAAAACAGGAGTGATATGACAGAATCTACTGGACCTAGTTAGTAATCTTGCAGCAGTGTTCTGGACTAACTGTAGGCGGTGTAAAGAGGATTTGCTAAGACATGTAAAAAGAGCATTACAGTAGTCCAAACGTGAAGAAACAAAGGCATGAATAATGATTTCTAACTGAGTGTAGGAAACCAATGACCTAATTTTGGATATATTCCTAAGGTGGAATAAACAACTCCGGGTCAGAGATTTGACATGCTGATCAAAACTCATCGATTGATCGAAAATGACACCAAGATTTTTTAGATTAGACCGTACGTTAGAGCTTAATGAACCAATGCTATTAACAAACTTAGGAATTAGATTATCAGGTGCTACAATAAGGACTTCAGTTTTATCAGCATTAAGCTGCAAAAAGTTACTAGACATCCAGTCCTTGATTGCAGACAGACAATCATGAATAATTTTTAAATTGTCAACATGGTCAGGCTTAAAAGAGAAAAGTAGCTGTAAATCATCAGCGTAGCAGTGATAAGACACACCTTTAAATTTGCTGATAATAGAACCAAGTGGCAACATATATAGGGCAAATAAAAGTGGACCCAGAATAGAACCCCGAGGCACCCCACAGGTTAAAGGAGCAGAGTCAGATGAATAAGAGCCAACAGCCACGGAAAAGCTCCTACCAGAAAAGTAGGAGAAAAACCAATCCAGAGCTTTTCCAGAAATACCTACCCAATCTCTAAGCCTTTGTAACAAAATAAAATGATCAATAGTATCAAATGCTGCAGTAAGATCTAATAACACTAAAACAGAGCATTTGCCAGAGTCTGATGACATTAAAATATCATTTGACACCCTCAGAAGAGCGGTCTCTGTCGAGTGTTTCTGATGAAAGCCTGACTGAAATTTGTCAAAAATATTATGTTCAATCAGAAAGTCAGTGAGCTGCTTGGCAACAACTTTTTCTAAAAGCTTAGAAATAAAAGGAAGCTTAGAAATTGGCCTGAAGTTTTTAAAAACAGATGGATCAAGGCTAGGTTTTTTTAAAAGTGGCTGCACAATTGCATGTTTAAAATACAAGGGTACATAACCAGATTCAAGTGAACTATTAATAATATAAACCAAAGACGTACCCACTGAGCCAATTACCTCTTTTAACATTGAGGAAGGCAAAATATCTAAAACGCAAGAGGAGGATTTCATGGAGCTCACCAACACTAACAAATCCTCAAAAGAAATTGGGGTAAAATCACTTAAAAAGGCCTGTCTGTTAGGACAATCAAGGATTAGGGGAAAGGAATGAGTAAAACCAGCCCTAACAGCAGTGACCTTGTCAACAAAAAAGGAAAGAAACTTGTTACAGTCATTACATGAATAAACAGGGGGAGCAGAAATGACAGGATTAACTATACTGTCTATTGTACTGAAGAGGATCTTTGAATTGTTACTATTGGAGGAGATGATGTTGGAAAAATAAGAAGTTCTTGCCATTTTTATCATATTGTTAAATTCAATTAACAGCTCCTTAAGGTACAATCGATGCACCTCAAGTTTAGTGGACTTCCACAGTCTTTCCACCCTCCGACATTTACGTCTAAAACAACAGAGATCATCATTTAACCAGGGGGATGAATTAACAGCGCGGACAGTCCTGGTTTTAAAGGGAGCAGCTACATCTAAGATGCTTGAACAGTGTGAGTTAAAAGAGCAGACCAGGCTCTCAGTGTCGTCATCAGAGGATAAAACCACACTGCTGTCAAAGGCAGCAGAAAATTTCACAGCTGACAAATGGTCAATGACACGAGAGCATTTTACCCGCTTGCCAGTGTAACAGACTGATTTATCTGATAAATTAAAAAGAACACAAAAATGGTCTGACACATGAAGCTCCTTAGTCTGAACATTATTCACATTAAGACCGAATGTAAAAACAAGATCAAGTGTATTTCCTTTTATATGCGTAGGACCAGATAGACACAAAACAAAATTAAAAGATTCAATAATACCCAAGAAATTCACAGCAAAACTGTCATTGGGATCATTAATATGCAAATTAAAATCTCCAAGTAATAAAATCCACTCAAATTTAATAATAGAAGTTAAAAAATCACTAAACTCAGATAAAAAAGAGTCACAATGTGACTCTGTACTTTGATGTCCCAGGTATAAAAGGGACAGATGTGGGAGGATGGGTCTCTTTTCTGTTTGAGAGGATGTTGGAGATACGTGAATGTTAATAAACCTGAACTGAGAAATAAGCTCAGCCTCATCTTTTCACGCTCTCCACACTGGTGACCTTACAACGTATCATGGGCAGAAGCGATTCCCCCGAACCGGGCTCGCCAGGAACCAGCCGGGCAAACACAGTCTCAGTCAAACTACCAGAATTCTGGCAGGACAACCCAGACTCCTGGTTGCTCTTGGCCGAGGCTCAGTTCGCTCTCGGGGGAATAACGGCAGATGACACGAAATTCTACCACGTTATCGCCAAGCTCGACAACCGCACAGCTCGACATGTGCAGAGCCTAGTGCAGCGCCCACCCGCTGGCGACAAATACGGCGGATTGAAGGCTGCGCTCATTCAGCGTTTCACTCCCTCAGCCCAGGAGAGAGCAGAGCGACTCCTGGCCCTGAATGACTTGGGAGAAAGCACGCCTGTCGACTTGATGGAAGACATGCTGAGGCTGAGAGGCTCAGACGACGATGATTTCCTCTTCACCCACATTTTCCTGAGAACCCTACCGTCGGAGACGAGGGCGACCCTGGCAGGTTCACAGTTTGTGGCTCAGCGGGACTTCCGCGCGCTGGCCTAGGAGGCACAGCGGATTCTCAACGCCAGCAGACGGCACACGGCCACCGCAGCAGCGACAGACCTCGGCGTGACGGCCAGGAATGGCAGGGGGCCAGAGGCGGCGGAGGCAGAACCACCGGCAACGGCGGCGATGAAGATCAAACATCGCGGAGGAGACGACCTCTGTTTTTACCATTGCCGCTTCACAGAGAGGGCACGCAAGTGTATACCACTGTGTCAGTTCAAGAGCTCGGGAAACGCCAGAACCGGGAGTCGGTAGCAGCTGCGGCCCTCGGTGAACAGAACAAGCTGCTCTACTTGACGGACGCGCGTTCTGGGAGGCAATTCCTCGTGGACACAGGCTCCCAAGTGAGTTTCATCATGCCAACCTATGCTGACCGGCTGGCAGGCCCCGGGAGTCACGGAGCATCAACGGCGAACAGATTGGGCATTAAGACCTTCGGTGAAAGGACTCTGCTTCTGTCCCTGCACGGCCGTACATTTGAGTGGACTTTTATTATAGCTGCGGTGAGTTTCAACATGTTAGGTGCTGATTTTCTGTGCTCACAAGGGCTGTTGGTTGATCTTCCTAATAGACGCTTGGTTAATGCACTCTCTTTTTACTCTATTCCTTGTGCAGCTCGAGTGACCCCGCCCACAGCACAAGCCAACGTCGCTACGGCAGGTGGTAAGTTCCACACTCTCCTCACTCAGTTTCCAGCACTCACAGTTCCCACATTTTCAGCAGCCGTTGCTAAACACGGAGTGGAGCATTTTATTACTACCGCCGGTCCCCCTGTTTTTGCAAAAGCTCGGCGCTTGGATGCAGCTAAACTGACCATAGCGCGCGAGGAGTTTGCCAACCTTGAAAAGTTGGGCATCATCCGGCGTTCGAATAGCCCATGGGCTTCCCCGCTCCACATGGTCCCTAAAGCTGACGGCTCGTGGCGACCTTGCAGTGATTTCCGCAGGTTGAACAATGCAACAGCGCACGACCGCTACCCAATCCCCCATATTCAAGATTTTTCCATTCATCTGGCGGGGGCGCGCATTTTTTCTAAAATAGACTTGGTCCGCGGGTACCATCAAGTCCCAGTACGCGCTGAGGACATTCCCAAAACAGCGGTAATAACTTCGTTTGGCCTTTTTGAGTTTTTGCGCATGCCGTTTGGGCTTAAAGGCGCCGCGCAGACGTTCCAATGCATGATGGACGCGGTGTTGCACGATCTCCCTTTTGTGTTCGTCTACCTGGACGACATTTTGGTAGCCAGCACGTCCAAAGAGGAACACGAAAAACACCTCATGGCAGTTTTCCGGAGGTTGGGAGATCACGGGTTAATAATCAACCCAGCGAAGTGTTAGTTCGGGGTGACGCAGATTGATTTTTTGGGGCATCGCGTCTCTCCAGAAGGAGCGGTTCCGCTGCCCGACAAAGTACGCGCAGTAACAAATTTTCCCCAACCACAAACAGTCAAAGCATTACAGGAGTTTTTGGGAATGGTGAATTTTTATAACCGTTTCCTCCCCCGCGCAGCGCAGCTCATGCAACCATTGTATGCCGCGCTAAAAAAACAAAAACCCATAAATGCAATCGAATGGTCCCCGGAGCGGGAACGCGCATTCTCGGAAGTTAAAGCAGCCCTGGCAGACGCTGCATTGCTGGCACATCCAGACCCAACGGCCCGCATAGCGCTCACTACTGATGCATCAGACGTGGCCATAGGGGTGGTTGTAGAGCAGCATGTTGCCGGGGCTTGGCAGCCGCTTGCCTTTTTCAGCAGAACTTTGCGCGATGCTGAGCAAAAATACAGCGCGTTCGACAGGGAGTTGTTAGCGTTCCACTTAGCCATTCGCCACTTCCAGTTCTGGTTGGAAGGTCGGCGTTTCACCGCGTTTGTCGACCACAAGCCGCTGACTTTCGCGATGGCCAAGGTTTCGGAGCCGTGGTCGGGCCGGCAGCAGAGGCAGCTGGCTGCAATTTCAGAGTTTACTACCGATATTCAACACGTAGCGGGTAAACTTAATGTAGTGGCAGACTGTCTCTCGCGCGCCGTAACTGCTCCAGTCCACGCAGGGGTAGATTATACTGCCATGGCCATGGAGCAAAATAGCGGCGCGGAAGTACGCGCGGCCCCAGTCCACGTGGGGATAGATTATGCAGCCATGGCCGCGGATCAGGTTAGCGATGTGGACGTGTGCGCGCTCCAGTCTGGACCAACAGGGTTAAGGCTGGAGAGCAGGGTGCTGCAAGATGGTATGCCCCCCCTAATCTGCGATGTCTCCACCGGACGACCACGTCCGGTGTTGCCAACTGCGTGGCGCCGCCGTGTTTTTGACTTGATTCATTCTCTGGCGCACCCGGGGGTGCGCGCGTCGGTCAAAATGGTAGGAGAGAAATTTGTGTGGCCGAGCCTGCGCAAGCACGTTAAGGAGTGAGCACAGACCCGCATGGCTTGCCAGCGAGCTAAAATACACAAGCACCCTAAAGCCCCCTTAGAGCCGTTTCACATCCTGGCCAAGAGGTTCGATCATGTGCATGTCGACCTCGTTGGCCCCCTCCCGCCATCACAGGGGTGCACACATCTTTTGACAATGGTGGACCGCACCACGCGTTGGCCTGAGGTGGTCCCACTGGCATCAACCACAGCCGAGGAGGTGGCTCGCACGTTTTTAACGGCTTGGGTAGCGTGTTTTGGAGTTCTGTCGGATATTACGTCCGACAGAGGTCCTCAATTTGTTTCCGAGCTTTGGTCAGCGATGGCCCGCAGCCTGGGGGTGAATATCCACCGCACTACCGCGTACCACCCCCAGGCTAATGGTTTATGCGAACGTTTCCATAGGTCATTGAAAGCAGCCCTCAGAGCGTCGCTTACGGATGCAAATTGGGTAGACAGACTACCGTGGGTTTTTATTGGGGTTGCGTTCTGCACCTAAAGAGGACTTAAAAGCCTCCCCAGCTGAGTTGGTGTTTGCGCAGCCTCTCCGGCTGCCCGGGGAGTTTCTCCCGGATAATCCTGCGCCAGAGTGCCCCCCTGCTCAGCGGTTACTGAGCGACGCGGGAGCGAGCACACTTCCTGGCCCCGTTCATCACAGTTTTCCGCGCGTTTTTGTACCTAAGGCTCTAAAAAATCCGGAGTTTGTTTTTGTCAGACACAATGCTCAGCGCCCAACCCTGTGACCGCCTTATGATGGTCCATTTAGAGTGCTGGAAACAGGTGATAAGCATTTTTTGCTAGATTTAGGGGGCAGGAGGGAAACAATTGGCATAGACAGACTCAAACCTGCTTTTCAATTCAATTCAATTCAATTCAATTCAATTCAACTTTATTTATATAGCGCCATTTCACAACAACTTTTGTGATGGCTGACGAAGCTGTGCCGTTGGCGAGGGCTCCTCGACGCAGCAGACCTCCCAGGGAGCATGCCCCAGAGCTCCCATAGGGATTAACTAACAGTTCTCATCCTCAGATAGCAGATTCACAGCAGGATGGCGCCGTGGGAGTGGTAAAGCCCGCTTACAGCAAGTTCGGAAGACGATTGAAACCCAAACAGCACTTGGACTGATGTTTGTGATTTTACCATAATGTGCAGACTGTGTTGTATTGTTTCATTTTAGACGTTTGGGGGGGGTCATGTGGCACACATATTTGAGTTGCTTAGGCTGCATATGTATATTACTGTTGCCCACGTCTCAGAATGAACAATAAGTCTGGGTCTCCTGGGGATAACAGGAGGACGCGAAATGTGATCTTTTGAGATGGCCTTGAGAGACTTCCTGACCACCAGGGTTTTGGGGGAGAGGAGAAGACCTGGGGGTTTATGTATTGTGTCTTGGGATTAAAGACAATGTGACTCTGTACTTTGATGTCCCAGGTATAAAAGGGACAGATGTGGGAGGATGGGTCTCTTTTCTGTTTGAGAGGATGTTGGAGATACGTGAATGTTAATAAACCTGAATTGAGAAATAAACTCAGCCTCATCTTTTCACGCTCTCCACACACATCATGTTTAAGGGGTTCCTCTCTTTCGCTCTGTTTGACCATGTTTGTTTTTGTAAAGATTCTAGAGAATCTTTTCACCAGAGACAGGTGGAGGGCTTTTATTAATGGCCGGCACTGAATTCAGGTGTCCTCTATCTTCAGGAGGTGCATGTTCAAGTCGAGGAGAGTTGGAACCACCATACTAATAGTAACTGACCTCTCTCCTTCTGTCAGGTCAGTTGCCTCAGAAAAAGGCATAAGAACTGTAGTCAGTTCCTTTAGCTGGTTCCACTCAGGAACCGTAAACACAACTTCCCCACAGTCCTTGCTACACATTTCAATCAGGGTTTTATGGTCCAGAGTTGTGAGGGCCTGCATCTGTTTGAAAGTGCTGTTCCAGCGAGTGCTGTTTGCTGTTGGAATAGTCTTATCCATGTTAAACATAGCCTCAAACTTGTCTTTGAATTGTGAGCTGCTGTGTAAGAGAGCTGTGAATCTCAGTGTTTTGGCTATGGTTCGGGACATGGCCTTAACCTCCGTCAAGCCATCATTCAGAACTAACTGTAGGGAGTGAGCAAAACAAGAAAGGTGCTCACCTGGGGGCCAAGGTAACTGCATCATCCAGTGGATTTGTGTCCTCCCACAAGTGTTCATCAAGATTTTCCTCCTCACTCTCACTGTCAGACTGCTGTGGCATGTGAACTTTACATGCACATTTCATATTGGCAGCATTGTCTGTGATGATGTAACTTATCTTCTGAGGGATACCATAGTCAATCAGTGGAGTGCCTGTTGCTGGCACAATATATCATTCTACCATTATACATTTTTAACCAAAATAAATAAATAAAATTATAGACAAGAGCTGACCCCCGGCTCAGTCACTAACATCAGTCACAGTCATCAATATGTCTAATGTCATTTTAAACTGGGGTTAGTTAGGTTAGTTTAAACATTTAACGAGGGGGTAAATTACTGTTAGCAAGTACTAGCATGCCCTGAAACACAGGATGTGTTGTAAATCTACACGTTAGCTAATATATTGTGGGGTCTGTTACATATGGGAATTGTACTTCGGGGCTTGCCGTAGCTCAGCCAGGGTTGGGGGGGTGAATGACGTCAGGCGGGCTACGGCTGGGGTATATATTGAGATGTGAAGTTCAATAAAGGTTATTCTGTGTCCAACAGAGAAAGCCCTCCATTCTCCACTATTCAGACACTATATATGGCGATGAGGAAAAATGGGCGTGTGCGTCGGGGAGCCACCCCCATTCCTTCAGTGCCAGGGTTTCACCGACTATACTGTGGGCTCGCTGGAGGAACATGTCTGAGGTGTATGTGACGGCGGTCGGACTCGGTGGCATCAGCAAGGAGAGACGGAGGAGCCTGCTAGTACATTACCTCGTCACGGAAGGGCAACATATTTTCTTCGGGCTGTGTGGCGGCGGCTCACTGGAAGACGGGTTGGCACTAATGGACAGTACCTTTGGTGACCACTCCACCATCACCAAAAGGAGGTGTGAATTCTTTGACCGTCAACAGCGAGCGGGTGAGTCCATGCAGTTGTTTGTCATGGAGCTACGCAGCTTAGCAAGGGAGTGCAGTGCGCCTTTGGGCCTATTGCGGAAGAGCTAGTGAGGGATAAACTAGCTCACAGCACCAACAGCACGTTGCTGAAAATCATGCTAAGGCTAACCTGGGAGACTATCGCTAGAAGGGGTGTTGGACTTAGTTAAACGAAGGGAATCCACGACCCTGCAGAAGCTAATAACATCAGCTAGCGAGGAGTCAATGGTTGTGGTTTCCCACCAAGAACAATGGTTAGCATGCTAACTAGGCCTTGACGAGCTAAGAAGAAGAGAAGGCAGGTAAAGGCGCGTAACAGGGCCCACACTGTATCTTCTGGCCTAGTGATGGTGGAGCCCAGCGGCACTGGACGGGTGTGCGTAGCACGCATGGGAAAGGGACCGCTAAAGTGGTATGTGCTTCAGCTCAGTGGGGTCGATGTGCCCCTTATGGTGGATTCGGGGGCCAGTAGATCTATCATGTGCTTGGCTACACTGAGGAGGCTGTTCCCTATGAAGGCTATCAATGCGGGAGCAGTGAAGATGTTCAGGTATGGACATGTGGCGATTGAGGTGGTGGGCACAGCAGAATTTTTGGTGACATGTGGGTTGAGGACGGTGTCCAGATTCACCTTCCAGGTGGCGTGCCAGGGGACAGATCTATTGGGAATCGACCTGCTGGAGGAACTGGGTTTCTCCATAAGGGACCCGGAGGGCTCGACCGTGCTAATGGTGTGTCCTGATTGGCACCTCCGCTGGCCAGTGTTGTTTAGGGGCCTGGGTCGTATAGACGCTTTCCACCATCGCCCTCTCATCGACAAGAACATGACACCGAAGATTCAGTCACTGCGTCGACTTCCCCTCGCGCTGCGGGATGAGATCTCGGCGGAGCTGTCCAAGCTACTGGAGTCTGGCATCATTGAGAAAGTGGACACCTCGCCATGGATATCCAACCTAGTGGTGGCCAAGAAGAAAGGGGAGGAGCATCAGACCGAGCACAGACCTCCGGATGGTGAACAAGGCAGTCATCCCGGACAGGTACCCCCTCCCGACCACGGAGGAGCTCACGGCGGCGTTCAGTGAGTTTCAGGTTTTCACGAAGTTGGACCTCCGCCAGGGCTACCTGCAGGTGCCACTCCATCCAGACAGCAGGAACCTGACGCCATTTGTGACCCACATGGGGGTTTTCATGTATACCCGGATGCCATTCGGCCTGAGCTCTGCACCCAGTTGTTTCCAAAAGGTGATGTCAACGATGCTGGCCGGTCTCAAGGGCATGATGGCATATTTAGATGACATTGTGGTGCATGGCGTGTCACGGAAAGATCATGACGAGAAGCTGGAGAAGGTCCTGGCAACACTCCAAGAACACAGGGTTAACCCTGAATGATGAGAAGTGTATCTTCGCGGCAGACACCATAGAGTTCATAGGGTTTCGGCTGACCAGAAGAGGGCTCCAACTGCTACATTTAAACGTGGAGGCAGTGCTGCGCATCCCGGAACCTTCCACACCAGCTCAGATCTCGTCATTTCCCCAGCGGCCCTCATGCTGGGGCATGAGTTGGCCTTGCCAGTGAGCTGGCTGAGACCGCCAACGACACATTCTCAAGAAGGCATGGGAGCAGTGTGGAACCAGGTCACCAGACAGCAATGCAAAATGAAACGGAGATTTGACAGGAAGCACAGGGCAAAGGACCATGGACTGAAGGAAGCAGACCGGGTATGGATCAAACACCCTCTCCACACCCACAAGCTGCAACCACTGTGGACGGGGCCATGGCAGATCGCGAGGTGGCGGGGCCTGGACACATTTGAGCTTGAGGATGGGTCTCGGTGGCACACCAGTAGACTGAGAAGGTCGCCACCAGGACAGAGGACTGAGGCTGCAGCTGAACATTTCAGTGAGAGTTGGGACTGGGGGGTCCTGACGGATGATTGTCCACAGGCGGGGCTGATGGTGCCAGGTGCAGGGTCCCCTTCTAGGGGATGCCTGGCTAGAATTCGTTGAAGACCTAGGTACCTGGAGGACTTTGTTACAAAGATTGTCATATTTGACGCCGGTTGGGACTAGCGGCAGAATAATCCGCTCCACCTAGGCGGGGTGTTCTGGCAGTCTACCCAGTCACCCGTGGAGTTCATTTGTTTATGGTTATACATGTACATGAGTTTAAAAAAAAAACAAGGAAGAAGAATATTGTGATGTTTGTGTGTTGAGTTTCCTGTTGATTGGTTTGATGAAATGGGGTGGGGTCTGGAACTTGTAAAGGGTGGGGGGTGGGGGTGTTACATATGGAAATTGTACTTCGGGGCTTGCCATAGCTCAGCCGGGGTTGGGGGGGGGGGTGAATGACATCAGGCGGGCTACGGCTGGGGTATATATTGAGATGTGAAGTTCAATAAAGGTTATTCAGTGTCCAACAGAGAAAGCCCTCCGTTCTCCATTATTCAGACACTACAGGGTTGATAAGCTAATTTATGCTAAATGTATTTTCACTGAGGAACTTTCTTAAGAGTTGTAGCACAGGGAGCTAGCTTTGCTGTCAGCCTACACTTAACATTAGCTTACCTTTCTTTATGCTTCCTTTCAAGGCGCCGGTAGAAGGTGGATGTCGTTCCAGCTGTTTCTGTTAGCTGTGTACTGCAGAATCTGCACACTGCTGAGTGTTTACGTTTGCATGTCCTTTTACAGACAAATTCTTTGTGATGCTGAAAACCAGAGTTAACTTTAGAGTTTTCTGACATTTCTGCTCCGACCACGCAGCTTCCAGTCTGTGTTTCCTCTGGTCTTCTTCTGCTGTGTGAAGGGTCGGCGTTATGACTAATAGCTGTGGTGTGGAGGAATGATGTGACAGGACACGAGAGCTGCCGATTCAGAACTTTATTCACTCCAACGAAAAGACTGACTCCATGGCGCCAAGGCACATACATTAACACCTCCTGCCCAAGGTGCCAAGGTGCATATATTTGCATGTGCCTTGGCGCATACACCTCTTGCCCCAGGCGCATACATTTCTCCCCCCTGGGCGCCAAGGCACCTGCGTTTACATCTCCTGCCCCCGGCGCATACATTTACATTTCCTGCCCCTTCCCCCTACTTCCCAAGTCACTGGGTGAGAGAGTGGGACCTCCTGGTGGTCCACCACAGTGGTATAAAAGTAAACTTACAAATTGCATTATTGCTACATTTAAGGGGGATATCTGTTTGCAATCATAATAATTGTGTGGAAAATAAACCAGTAATGGTCTTGATTTAAAATCCCAAGATCGTTTTGTCCAAGACCAAGTGAAAAGGACTCTGAGACCGAGACGAGACCGAGACCTTGAAAAACTGGTCTCGAGACCAAGACCAATCTCGAGAACTACAACACTAATTAGAGCCATTTCCTACTATAAAGCAGAGTACACAAATGCAACAGGCCCCTGTAGTGTCTGAATAAGTGAGGAGGCGAGATGACATTTTATAAAGTTTATTACAAGAACTGTGTACACGTGGGGAGACCCTACCGTGAGTACGGGAGTAACAGCAAGGAGGCAATATGTCTCATGCTCCAGGCTTATATATCCCAGGTGACGCCACCCCCCGAAGGCGGGGCATCACCCCTCCCAGCCTAGGGCACCACCATACTAATATATTATAACTACATTACGATCCTACATTCTCCCCCCCCTTTGAAAAAATGCAAGCATACAAATTACCCAACCCAATAATATACACCCGAATCGTACACAGTCAGGTTATGACGGGAAAACGTCGTCTTACAATTTCCAAGCTCAAAGTGGAGGTTGCTGACTCCGTGTCCGCCAACATCGGCACCGGTGTCCCGACCGTGTTGGGAGAGACAGTGTGGACCACTGTAGGCACCTTCTTCTTTGCACCATCCCTAGCAGACCTCCTTTCCTCCTTGTCAAAATTGCAGCAAATTTTGGCGAAATGATGGAGCAGACCGCGCCGTCCACAACGCTTGCCCCTCGCTGTACACTCCCTGGCTCGATAACGGTGCCTGCTGGATCCGCAGCCGTAGTATTTCGGCGTCCCCGGGGTGGACTTTGTTTTCACGATGGCCGCGGAGTCAAAGTCGCTTCCGTCGTCTGAATCCAAGGCCAGGGTCGTCCTGTATGTGTTGTTCTTCTGCGGGGCTTCGCTGTCCTTAAGACACGTTGTCAGCCGTTTCGCTGTCTCGTTTTGTCGTGCTAGTTCCACGGCTGCTATTGGTGCTAGCTCACCAGCGGGAGTTAGCAGATGAACACTTGCCGAGGGGCAATCCACATGTTCCGCTAACTGGCCGCAGACCAACTCCTCCTCCCAAATCCCAAGCCTGCACTCATCCGCCAGCCGCCGAAGGTCTGCCACAAACTGTCGAACCAACTCTCTGGGTCGCTGGTTCCGCTGCTTGACCTGCACACGGCACAAAAGTAGCCTGCCATGAGCCTCGTCACATGGCTGAATAGGTCACCTCCTCCAAAGGTGCTGAGGATTTTCTGGCTCTCCATGCCCAGATTATGGACCAGAACTGCCCTTGCTCTTAACTTGTCCAGGTCGCCGAGGTCCATCGTGAGTAGATAATTCTGGAAGGCTGCAAACCACCAGGCCCAAGGGACCAGCGGCTCTCCTGGAGTCTCCAAAAAAGGACGTAACATGGTCGCAGCCCTCTCCATCTTGGTTTGTCCTCGTCGCCAAATGTAGTGTCCGAATAAGTGAGGAGGCGAGGTGATGTTTTATAAAGTTTATTACAAGAACTATGTACACGTGGGGAGACCCTACCGCAAGTATGGGAGTAACAGCAAGGAGGCAATATGTCTCCTGCTCCAGGCTTATATATCCCAGGTGACGCCACCCCCCCGAAGGTGAGGCATCACCCCTCCCAGCCTAGGGCACCGCCATACTAATATATTATAACTACATTACAATCCTACAGCCCCCCTCAGACAATAGGGGTCTACCAGGCTACAAGTTAACCCTCAACATTTTGTGATGGAAGAATTAAAATTGATTTTTACTTTTATTCTTGTAAATTTTCAACTTTTTTCTCACAAATTTTCAACTTATTTTCCTCATACATTTCGACTTTTTTCTTGTAAATTTGCAGCATTTTCTAGTAAATTTTTTCATTTTTTTCTCATAAATTTTCAAACTATTTGCTCTTAAATTTTTAGTGTTTTCATAAGTTTTCAACTTTTTTCTGGTAAATTTTCAACTTGTTTCTTGTAAATTTGCAGCTTCTTCTGATAAATTTATTCATTTTCTCATAAATTTTCAACTTTTTTGCTCTTAAAATATGAGCTTTTTTCTCATTAATTTTAAACTTTTTTTCTAATATATTTTTTACTTTTGTAAATTTGTAGCTTTCTCTCGTAAATGTATTTATTTTTTAATTTTTCAATTTTTTTCATAAGTTTTTTACTTTTTTTTCTCACAAATTTGCAACGTTCATATGGCTGCTGTGTTATGTATGAGGAAAGGAGTCGGAGTCTCTTGTCTTGCAGCGAACCAACCCTTTATTAAGAACACAGAACTATATATACAAGTGGCCGTGCCTGCCTGACATCACGCTGTGGGCGGGTACGGAAGCACACATACACTCCACACAACATTCCCCTCCCCCTTACAAAAGTGTAAGACCACTCACATAATGGAGACCCTCCCCAATTTAGGACCCAAATCATGCACTAAGAAAACAGGGAATAACGAAGTGTAATAAAACATCCTATCACATTCACACAAAACAACTAAAATCGGACCGTGTCTCTTGAAATATATAAGAAAATAAATCCCATATCATACATACTCACATGCACACCAGCACTATATATACATATTTATATTGTAGAGTTTATGTGACACCAATGTCCACTGGCAGCCAGAGGTAAAACTGGCCCGGGGGCGCAGGGCAGCCCCAAAGCATGCACACCCCTGGCCGCTGAAGATAAGACCGGCTCGGAGGACCTGGGCAGCCCCATGACATGTGTGCCCCTGGCCGCCGTCTGCCTCCGGGATCAAAAACCACCCCTCCTGCGAAAATGTCTCTTCTCACCACTGATTGCCTCACTCCTTTTTTTTCGATCCAAGATGGCGCCCACAGCGGTCGACATGGTGCTTCGCTGCGCTCTTTGTTTGTTTTTGTTTGTCAATTGTGTGTCTGCTTGCACTTATACCCGTGAAGAACTTTTAAATATCAGGACTTTGACCCCCACGGACCTCCTCCCAGTTTTTCTAGCCCCTGCCGCCGATCTGGTTTATTGTTTGGCTCGGAATGTGAGACGGCGGAAGAGAGGAAGACGAGCGGGCGCTCTCGTACGACTTCGCAGGAGAGGCTCGCGAACGGCGCTGCCTGGCATATTTCTGTCCAATACCAACTCTCTCTCTAACAAGGTGGATGAACTGAGACTGCTGATGCGTTTTAAGGACCTCGCCTCCTCAGCTGTCCTCTGCTTTACTGAGACCTGGCTCCGGGAAAATATACCGGACAGCGCGCTGCGCCTCGACGGCTTCCAGCTCTTCCGTGCTGATCGTGACACAGAGCTTTCCGGCAAGACCACAGGAGGCGGTGTCTGCTTCTACATCAACTGTAGCTGGTGCTCTGATGTAACGGTAATTTCCAAACACTGTTCTCCTGCCTTGGAATTTCTTGTTATCAATTGCAAGCCCTTCTATTCCCCGCGGGAGTTTGCTTCTTTCATAATGATCGCTGTGTACGCCCCTCCCGACGCGGACACGCGCGAAGCTCAGCGCGTGCTCGCGGATCACATTCAACACACAGAGCGGAGTTTTCCAGACTCGCTGATTATTGTGGCTGGCGACTTTAATCAGTGCAATCTGAGCCACGATCTCCCCCGCTACAAACAGTTTATTAAATGCCCCACCTGAGGATTAAACACACTGGATCACTGTTACACCACAGTGAAAGACGCATATCGCGCTGTCCCTCGAGCTGCGCTGGGATTATCTGATCACGTGATGGTTCACCTCATTCCCACATACAGACAGAGATTGAAGCTCACTAAACCTGTTGTGAGCACTACGAAGATACGGACCAGTGATGCTGAGGAGAAGCTGGAAACGTGCATGGAAATATCTGACTGGGGCATGCTTAAAGGAGCCACGCATGATCTGGATGAGTACACGGACACTGTGAACTCATATATCCACTTTTGTGAAGAGAACATTCTTCCATCACGCACCAGGGTGAGTTACTCTAATGACAAACCCTGGTTCACAGCTAAGCTCAGACAGATCAGGAAGGAGAAGGAAGCAGCGCTGAAAAGTGGAGACAGGGACTGCTACAGGGAGGTTAAATACCGGTTTAACAGAGAGCTGAAGAGGGCTAAATCTGTGTACTCAGAGAGACTCCAGCAGCAGTTCACTGCTAATGATTCGGCTTCCGTGTGGAGAGGACTGAGGCAGATCACCAACTATCGGCCTCAGGCTCCTAAAGGTCAGGATGACAAAGCCCTTTGTCAGAGACTGTCCCAACACTATGCCCGTTTTGACACCTCGTCATCTGTGTCCAACTCCCCCCCTCCCTCCAGCTCCACAGCCTCCACATTCCCTACTTCATTTAAGGCACCCCCCCCACCTCCCCCCCTCCCCTTATCATCAGTGAGCAGGATGTGCTCAAACAGTTCTCCAGACTGAACCCGCGCAAGGCCCCCGGCCCAGACGGCGTGTCTCCCTCCACCCTGAGACTCTGTGCGAAACAGCTGGCTCCTGTATTCACAGACATTTTTAACACCTCCCTTAAGTTATGCCACGTGCCATCCTGCCTCAAATCCTCCACCATCATCCCTGTCCCCAAGAAGCCACGGATCACTGGACTTAATGACTACAGACCTGTAGCGCTCACCTCTGTAGTCATGAAGTCCTTTGAGCGCCTGGTCCTGTTCCACCTCAAGTCCATCACCACCCCTCTCCTGGACCCGCTGCAGTTTGCCTACCGAGCCAACAGGTCTGTAGACGATGCAGTCAACCTGGCCCTCCACTCCATCCTGCAGCACCTGGACTCCCCGGGAACCTACGCCAGGATCCTGTTTGTGGACTTCAGCTCCGCATTCAACACCATCCGCCCCGCTCTGCTCCGGGACAAGCTGTCCCTGCTCAACGTGCCTGACTCCCTCTGCAGGTGGATCATCGACTTCCTGACGGACCGGAGGCAGCATGTGCGGCTGGGAAAGACTGTCTCAGACTATACTAGCATCAGCACCGGATCACCCCAGGGCTGTGTACTTTCCCCCCTACTCTTCTCCCTTTACACCAACTCCTGCACCTCCAGCCACCAGTCTGTCAAGTTGATCAAGTTTGCGGACGACACCACCCTCATCGGGCTCATCTCCAACGGCGACGAGTCCGCCTACAGGAGAGAGGTGGCCCAGCTGGCGTCCTGGTGCAGCAATAACAACCTGCAGCTGAACGCTCTGAAGACAGTGGAGATGATTGTAGACTTCAGGAAAGTCACTACTCCTCTGCCCCCCCTCACCCTCTCAGGCTCTCCCATCACCACTGCTGATTCCTTCCGCTTCCTAGGCACTACCATCACCAGGGACCTCAAATGGGAGCTGACCATCAGCTCACTCATCAAAAAAGCCCAGCAGAGGATGTTCTTCCTGCGGCAGCTGAGGAAGCTCAAGCTACCCACCAAGATGTTAGTGCAGTTCTACACAGCCATCATCGAGTCCATCCTCACCACCTCCATAACCGTGTGGTACGCAGGAGCCACTGCCAGGGACAGACTAAGGCTGCAGCGCGTCGTGCGCACTGCTGAGAAGGTGATCGGCTGCAAGCTCCCATCTCTCCAGGATCTGTACATCTCCAGGACCCGGAGGCGTGCTGGCCGGATCATAGCCGATCCCTCACACCCTGGTCACGTACTGTTTGCCCCCCTCCCCTCTGGTAGAAGACTTCGGTCCATCCAGACTAAAACCTCCCGTCACATGAACAGCTTCTTCCCCTCTGCCATTAGACTGCTGAACACTAAGTGACTCTCGTGCACCATGTACAGCAGCTCAACCAGACTCATGTCAATCATCACTGTTTTCTTCCTGCATTACCGACTGCACTATATAGTTCTCCACAGTATCTGCTGCTGGCTAATATATATTTTAACTGTTGACCAGTATCACTTAATCTTATCCTACACTTTATTACATGTATAGTTTATTTCTCTTATCTTATCATGTTTAATGTTGCAGCATTGTACCGAGACAAATTCCTAGTTTGTGTACTACATGAACAATGGCAATAAACCTGATTCTGATTCTGATTCTGATTCTGATTCCTCGGGACCTGCAGTGCTGCTGTCCAGCACGTCGTCCCTCCGTGCTCATTGGTCTGCTACCGAGCGTTTTCAACACCACTATCATGGCTCCGAACACTCTGGCCCCCTGTGGCCGAACTCCGGGGAGACCTGAAGCCTGCTCGTCTGCGCCACTCGCCGACCCAGGCGTCTTGCCCTAATGCCCAGCACCCTTGTCCAGAGAGCTCCGCTGCGCTGCCTCCGTGCCCAGCTGCTGTTGCTCACTCCCGGGGTTCACAGCATCACTTTTGCTGGTGTCGTTCGCTGACCCAGGCACCTCACTGCTGCTCCCAGCACCCTCATCCCAAGTGCTTCACTGCAATGCATCCATGCCCGGCTGTTGCTGCTCCTTCCCGGGGCTCTCAGCTTCGCTCTTGTTGGTGTCACTCTCTGACAGAGGTACTTCATCGCTGCTCCCAGCACTCTCGTCCAAGGCGCTCTGCTGCGTTGTCTCTGCTCCCGACTGTAGCTGCTCCCTCCTGGGGCTCTCAGCGTCACTCCCATCGGCATCACTTTCCGACCCAGGCGCTTCGTCGCTGCTCTCAGCACCCTCGCCCCAGGTGCTCCGCTGTGTCGTCTCCATGCCCGGCTGTCGCTGCTCTCTCCCAGGATCCCCAGCCTGCATGTTCCCACTCTCCCACTGCCCAGCCTCCAGCTGCAGGGATGGGTCCTGTCGCTGCTCTTCCTCTCCGCTGTTGTTGCTCACCGCGCCGTCAAACTCACCAGCGCTATGGTCCCGTACCGTGCTGAGTTCCTTGGCTGGCCCTCCATCTTCAGTGACTGGGGACTCCTCCACTTGTGGCCCCGGTCCCACCTCGATGCCTAGCTGGTAGCCTGGGACTTGCTTCTGGCGCACAGTTACTGAGACACTGAGTGGGCCGTTAGCTTCTCCGGGCTAACTAGCTGAGCTCCATTTGGCGTCAACACTCCCGCCACCCACAGCTTCATGGTCCTCGTCTGCTCGATGAAGTACTCGGCCAGCCGCTCAACAGGATCCTCATAACACTCCGTTTCACCCAGCATACCGAGAATTCTTCGGCCTTTTGCGCCGAGATGGTGGACCAGAAGTGCTTCTCTTCGTCTCCTGTCACGTCTACTTAGGCCCAGCGCCCCAATGTAATCCTCAAATACGGCCACCCACTTAGGCCACAGGATCACTGGCTCTCCCGTGTACTCCAGAAATGGTAGCAGGGATGGCGGTAGCCCATACGCTCCCATGATTTATTCTCATCGCCAAAATGTTATGTGCGAGGAAAGGAGTCGGAGTCTCTTTTGTCATGCAGCGAACCAACCCTTTATTAAGAACACAGAACTATATATACAAGTGGCCGTGCCCGCCTGACATCACGCTGTGGGCGGGTATGGCAGCACACACACTCCACACAACATGCTGTTCATTTGGCGTTAATTTATTTGACCCCACAAACACAGTCTAGTATAGAACCCCCAAAAAAGCTAGAAACAGCCCTGTTATTTATCAGTCTACTGGGTTACTAAACCTGTTTTTAAACATTCAGATCCATCTGCAGCTGAAGAATATTTTTTGCTGTATTTCAGGGGTTTTATTATACAAATTACTTTTTGAATTTTTTTTTTTTTTTTTTTTTTTTACACAGGCTCATATTCTTAAGGTTCTTCATCAATCAACTGGGTGATGTAGGGATTGAAGAAGTTCCTTAGTAGGCTGTGGACCCGGGTGGGCTGGGGGTGTCTGGCCCCCTGGATCAGGGCTGGGTTGAGGACCAATTCCAGGGCTTTTTCAGGGTTGAAAGCAGCCGAGCGTGTCTGTGCGGTGTGGAGGCCCTTGATGACACTGGACAGCCAGATGAGCCTTTTCAGATTCTGGATGTTCCTGCTGCGGCCGTGCATCATCTGGTGTTCAGTCACGGCTCGGCGGCTGCAGGGTGAACACATAGATAAGAGACAGAACCGCTTATGGATCTAAAGCACAGTACGACTGCTATAGGAACCCTCAGCCATAAAGGGGGGGGGGCATCCTACAAGTTCACCCTCAAGATTTTATGGAGGGAAATTAAAAATAACTTTTTTCTTGTAAATTTGCAACTTTAACCCTCACTAAAATTGCTAGACTTTTTTCATAAAATTGCAACTTTTTTCTCATTAATTTTGCAACTTTTTTCTTGAAAATTTTTAAGCTATTTTTTTACTTTAAATTTTTTAACTTTTTTCCATAAATTTACAATTTCTTCCTTGTAAATTTGCAAGTTTTTTTGCCATAAATGTGCAACATTTTTTATGATAGTTGCAAGGGTTTTTTTTTTGTAAATTTGCAACTTTTTCTCATAAATTTGTGACCCTTTTCTTGTAAATTGGCTAATTTTCCTAATACATTTTTGACTTTTTCTTTTCTTGTGACCTTTTTCTCATAAAATTATGTTTTTAATCATAAATTTGTGGCTTTTTCTTGCACTTTTGTAATTTTTTTCTTGTAAGTTTGCAAAGTTCATATGGCTGCTGGTTTAGTTTTTATTCCACATAATAGTTTAATATTTTTCTGTTCATCTAGAAAATAACCCAAGTTTATTTTCTAAATATATTTGTGCGAGAGATTTTTCCTCATTTTAAAAGGATAAAGGTTTGCATTAAGCTTTCAAAGCATTAGATGGAGATTCCAATTTTAAATAATGTTTTTATGGCAAATTTAAAAAGGTGTCTTATGTTAAAATATTGCTGGGTCGTTGATCTCACCTGCTGCTCTGTTGACACTGGCCGGTTGTTAATACGACAAGAAGCACGGCAGCGAGCAGCTGCATGGAACTGAAGGGCATCACCATCTTCTGTATAACAAACTAAGAAACACAGATGATATATAAAAGGTTAAATTCTGAATGTACAACAGCTGTTTAGATAATTTACTCACCAATTTCACATCAATTTTTTTTCCCATTTCTTGCCTTTAGATCAAGAAAATACAATACAACTTCAAGTACAGAGCCTATAAAATTTATTCACCTCCTATATTTCCACTTTTTGTTGGTTTTATTAATGGAATTATGGTCAGTTGAAAACGTCATTCAGTATTCTTGCTACAACTACATCATGGAGACTACAGAACAGTCCAAGCAACCCAGACAAAAGGTCATTCTTATACAGGGCACGGTGCACCTAACCACACCTAACCGCAAGCAGGAGCAAAAGCGGAAGAGACCGCACCCCTACCTGCAGCCCTTCTTATACGCACAGGGTTGACGGAACCGGAATATGGAGCCACCACCCCGTGCCACACAAATAAGAGCTCCAATCACAATACAACATATGAACAATAAATAACTACATTACATTTTACCCCCTTCTGTAGAAAAAGGTCCAAAACACACATATACCATTAAAAACAACCCCCAATTTGGAACCCGAATCATCCGCTAAACATATCTGCACTAAAAATTACCAAAAAGAGCCTATGGCATTCACACAAAACAACTAAAATTAGGGGAAACGTGTAGACTGTCGTCCTGCCTCCCCCCCAAACACACACGGCGAGGCGGATTATTCTGCCGCCAGATATAGAAAAGAAAATTGCTGCCGTGTTCCCCAAAATGACCAAAACCCCAAATAATCCCAGAACTATAAACACACATTCAGAATAATTAACATACAGTATATACTGCACATACTTGGCTTTTTACATTCAGTCCGCCCCTGGAGGTGGCTTACCTCCCAGGCCACAGCTGGTCACCTCAGTCCTGATGCGTCTTCTCCTCCACGCCGCCGGGCACTCCACTCGTCTGGGGTCACGGATCGTCGACTTCCCTGGGGTACGCCATAACTCATTAGGATGCCGCCATGTGCCATCTGCCAGCCGAAGATACCCATCTTGCCACACGTCAGTCACCTGTAGCTGGCCCTGGTACTTCTCCATCTGCCGCCTGGCTCGTATCCGCCGTGGCCTCGCCTCCGCCCGAGCCTGAACAGAGTTTGCAACTCCAAACGGGGCTTTGTTCATCCTGCAGTGTTTCTGCCTGGCACTCGCCCTCTCAGTGCTAAATGGACCTGCTTTGACTGCTTGTAGACCCGCTGCAGACCCTGCCGATGTGGCCCCATGTCCAATGGCCTCCGTCGGCCGAGCTCCGGGAACATTTGGGACCATCCTCTGGGCATCTCTCATCGCCGTAGGTACTCCCCTGTGCCGTCTGGTACCCTCATTCAGGGCAACTCGGACACTGGCACTGGGGCCCTCCCACTGCGACCCTGAGTGGGACAAGGCCTGTCGACTCTCCGGGGTGCCGAACAATCCTTCATTCCACACATCATTGTCCCGTACTCTTGGAATCGGACGGTCCTACAATCTGCAGCCCGACCACTCTCCCCAGCGCCTCTCTTGATGGAAAACCCAAGGCCATAGAAAAGGTTGCAGCCCATGATGTTCGTGCTGCAAGCCGTCATGACGAACTCCACATCGGCCATCTCCGCCGACCTGTGGCTAACCGTCCTCCTCTATAACTGCAAAGAGGCGTTGGGTCACCTCCGATTCTGTAGTGGGGAAAACATTGTCACACTGTAGCCCAGTTCAGCAGAGAACTCTCCGCCCCCATGTCAATCAGTATCGGTACCTGTACTCCGTCCAACTCTACCGTGCAATGTGTGTGCCCACTGGTACTCGGAGACACAGTATGAATCACCATGGTGGTGGGAGGAGTTGAATTCTTGTGCAGGCTATCTTGTTCCGCTGACTGGCACATCCTTACGTAATGATGCAGATGGCCACATTTGCTGCAGCGCTTTCCTCTTGCCGCACACTCTCTGGCCTTGTAGCAGTGTTTCGTCGACCCGCAGCCCATCAACCTGGGCTTCCCTGGGGCAAAAGTCATCCGTATAGCGTTGGCACTCGGCGTCATCTTTGACACTCCCATCGCTGTCCGGGTCCACTACCTGTGTAGCCATGGAAGATCCCAACTCTCGTGGTGACAGACGCTCACGTAGCTCCTGAGTTAGCTTATCCGCTGCCTCCAGCTGGAAAGCCAACTCGACGGCCCTGGCCAGCGTCAACTCACCCAGAAATGTGAGCAGCTTAGACCGGACCGCAGCACAGTTGGTGTGTTCCGCCAACTGGTCACGGACCATTTCTTCCTCCAACAGTCCAAACCGACACTCAGTGGCCAGCTGCCTCAAATCCAATATGAACTGCTGGATGGGTTCGCCAACCTGTTGGCGATGTTGTTGGAATTTAATCCTCCAGACGATGATGTCATCCGGCGCCCTGAAATGGTGTGCCATTAGCTCAACCACTTCTTCATAATTATCTGCGTCACCAAGCATGTCCAAAATCCTCTGGCCCTCCATTCCCAGGTTCTGCACAAGCAATGCACGTGCCCTCACCTTCTCCATCCTTCCCAGGTCCAATGCCACCATATACGTTTTAAAGGCTTTGTACCACCAAGGCCAAGGCACAGGCGCCTCACCGGGGAGCTCCAAGGAAGGCCGAATTGGTGCTCCACACGCTTCCATGGCTTTTCTTCTCATTGCCAAAATGTTATGTCTGAAGTTGGAGTTGAGGAGGAGACCAGCAGTGGAGCTGAACACACGCTTATTCTTATACAGGGTGCAGGGCACCTAACCACACCTAATCGCAAGCAGGAGCAAAAGCGGAAGAGACCACCCCTCTACCTGCAGCCCTTCTTATACGCATGGGGTTGGCGGAACCGGAATATCGAGCCACCACCCCGTGCCACACAAATAATTCAATTCAACTTTATTTATATAGCGCCATTTCACAACAACAGTCATCTCATAGCACTTTCAACTGTAGGGGAAACCCCCACAATTGCAGAAAGACCCCAGCAATCAGGCGATCCCCTGTGAGCAAGCAAACGTATGTGACTATTTAGTTTGTTCTGCAGTTATAAAAAAACAAAGTGTGTTTATAGAATTGTTTTATTAAAACTCCCTTTTAGCAGGAAGAAACCTCCAGCAGAACCAGGCTCAGGAAGGGGCAGTCATCTGCTGCGACTGGCTGTGGGGTGAGGGAATAGAGAAGAAGAAGAAAGAACAGACATGTAGGGGACTCAATCTATGGGAGAGAACAAAGAGATGTTAATGACCAGCAAAAATATTTCATTGAGAGTGAAGAAAGGAGTTAAGCCCAGTGCATTGTTGGAGGTCCTCCGGCTGTCTAAACCTATTAGCAGCATAACTAAGGGCGCCTCAAAAAGACAACATTTATTACAGTTACCATTATCACTAAAAGAGGCAGAAGTGTAGCTAAACATCTGACACAGAGAGCACACCAGAGGAGAAGGGGAAGGAGAGCTAGTAGCCATAGCTAGTGGCTAACCCAAAGCTAGCACAAACACCGATGAAAGAGGAACAGAAGACTAAAGAGGGTGATTAGATGACACGGAGTGCACACACAGGTGCAAGAGGCTTGTTAAACAGAAGTGAGAGGTGGCAGTAGATGGAAAAAAGTGATTAAAATACAATTAAAGGCAATAATTCTCCGGAGAGTGAGGAGAGATACTGTAACCACAAACCATACAAACAGCCAGCAGCACAGGAAGTGACGATACATTACCACAGCCAGCTCCAATAAGAGCTCCAATCATAACAAATCTACCTACAGGTACAAATAAAGTAACCTGAACCTGAACCTGAATGCAACATACAATAAATAACTACATTACAATCACAAGGGGCCCTGTTACGATCATCTTTGCATCTTGTCCAAATACTGAGTGACTGTAAGCATGCTTTGAGCTTGTAAGATTGGACTAATTTCATAGGGGTTTGGCTGTGCATCCCTCTTTGTGACATGGGCACATGAGGACACACTCAGAGGCTGTGCTAAACATTATTTGTTGGTTTGATGGACAGAATTGTAAAAATTATGATCTAATCATAGTGTATTTTTACCTATCATTTTATGAGAGGGGGGGGGCTGACAAGTTCATAGGCTGAAAAGTTCATAGTGGTCAAATTTGACCAAATGTGGTTTATTTTTCAAGTCTCCCCTTCAGTCCACACACTTCTTCCATAGGTGTTGTAGTGCTTTGATCCCTGCAGTTGAAAAATAAACCACATTTGATCAAATTTGACCACTATGAATTTTTCAGCCCCCCGTCATACCAGCGACAGCGGAGAGGAATGGTCGGACTGTGGTTTGTGGGACCAGCCAGTTCTGCGAGTGGTCGACGATGCGGTTTGGGACGACGCATGGCCTAGTATTCTGGGAGATGGACAGGACAATTTCCACCCAGGGCCATCAGGGCAGGGTTCCGGTGTCAGGGCCCACTTTACCCTAGGTGAGGAAACTGGGTGGCATGGTGGAACGCCCGTAATGGTGGGTGAGGCTGTAAAGACAACCTCCTCTGCTTCCGGGGTTCGGCCTGGAGATACCGAGAAGCATGGGGCTGATACAGCTATGCCAATGTTTAAAATGAAAGAGAGCGGGGCAGGACTGGCTGGCACAGGAATCAGACATGCCACACAGGAACACTGCAGGCCGAGTCGAGCTTCGCGGAGGGTTGCTGATGTAGCGCTGCCCGGTGAGGAATCCCATTGGAGACATTGTGGACATGGGAAGTCGAGGCAAGTTCCTTCAAGAGTTGGTGACACGGTTCGACCCAGAGAGGAGGCCCCCTTCTTCTTCCGGCTTTCAGAGAGAGCAGACGCTTTTCTCTCCCTCTCCCACCTCCCATTCCCTTACTGATCCCAGCTTGCTGTGTTCTGTCTGTGTCGCTCTTCTTCTGGCTGAATCTTATTCCAAATGGAAAATTATGGATTTGATGGGATTTGGTGGGCTTTATATGCGATTGACACCACTTCAAAAGAAGATCGGGCTAGGGGGAGCCCAAGTGGACTCATGGACAATTGGGAATTCATGTGTCTGTGTGATTCGACTGAGATGCGGAAGACATCTCTATTTGTTTGGCTTTTGATCACAGGATTTCTATTTTGGCTCTGGAGTTTCCTGATGTATCAGAAATTAAAGAAGTTGGGAGAGCTGATCAAAATGCGGACCCGGCAAAGCTCCTTCAACAACAAATTCGACCAGTTGGGGAGTGCACTGATAGCGGCAATGGTGAACTGAATGGTGGCTGATTCAGTAGGTGGTATACATCTGGAGTCGCTGGTGCTCTCCAGGGAATGATTTTAAAGCCTGTATATGGAAATTATGAAGCACAGAATCGCAAGAGAGATGGAAATTCTATGCTCTGAGTGAACTGTCCCTTTGACCTTGATTCGGCGCCCTCTCCTCTTGGATGAAGACAAAACAGAAGACAGTTTGGCTTCTTCTTAACCCAAACAATTAACATCAATTGCTGTTGTTCAGCAGACCGGACTCTTCAAGGACAGCGCTATCATGTGTCTAATACAGAACTTTGCCATCTGGCATGCACAAAGAGAGAGAGACTCTGGGACATGCTTATCTGTGTTTTGAATACATGAACATAACAACTATCCGTTGCCAGGAGGCGCCCCCCTTTGTTGTACATCAGCAACTGATACATTCAACACTGCACTCACACTGATTATTATTTACATGCTGACTACACACACACTGGTCTCTCTTCACTCCTTTGTATTGTGTGATCTGTATTAGTCTGCTAATTGTGCTTAGAGGGTTTTTTTCTATGTAATCACAATTTGGATTATCTATGTAATCTTTATTTTGATTAACTATGTTTTTTTCTCTCTGCCTATTGTGTCATTCCCTCCCCCAATCCCCCTCTTTACCCTCCACTGATGACAGGCGCCCTCATGGCAGCCGTGTCATTGGAGGCACTTATCGCGCGCCCAATGTCAAGTCAAATTCCTTTGTTTGTCCTTTGTTTACACTGTAAACATACTTGGCAATAAAGCTTTCTGATTCTGATTCTGATTCTGATTCTGAGGCTCAGCTGAGAAGTGCCCACAGAAAGAGGAAGCAACGTAAGGACCAGGGGCGGCTGAAGGTGGTGGCTGTTTGGGAGGATGGATACCTTCGGTTGTCAGATGACTCATGGAGCCATCCCAATGAGCTGCGGCGTGTGATCGAGGAGAAGGAGGTGTCGGAACACGAAGGAGCTCTTGGTGGGACCTGCCAGACGAGTCGCCTGGGGGGTGGCTCTCCATCGAGACCGTACGGTAGCAAGGGGCGATGGGTTGGGTTAAATGTGAATTGCCCGGGCTACGTAGTTTGCGTGTTTCTCATAATGGACTGCTATAACAGGTGCCCATGTGAAAAAAAAAATACCCATGTAATGTATGTGTCACCATATTTAGGGGTGTGTGTTACTGTGGGGTTTGCCCGGGTTGGGGTGGTATAGTTGGGAATGTTATAGTGGTGTATGAAGGTGCATGTTGACTGATTGTGTGTGTTCTTTACATTGAAGTTTTTTTCTTATGTATATAAGTTCATGGGATTATTTTGTATCATAATAGGAACACGGCAATTTTTATTTCATAGACTCAGCATCAAAGACGGCAGAATAATCCGTCTGGCAGTGTGGAGGTAGGACAGCAGTCCACCTGTCCTCCTCTAGTTTTAGTTGTTTGTGTACATGGATAGGTCTATTTTATTTGTTGTCATTGGGGCAGGACTCGGGTATTAAATTCTGGAAGGGCGTAATTAGTGTGCATGTGTTTTGGACTTCTCTAAAGGGGGGGGGAGAAATGTCATATATGAATATGACATGTTATTGTGTGATGAGGGTGGTGGCTCCACCTTTCCGGTTCCACTGCCACCCTGGGTATACAAGACCAATGTGGAAGAGGCATGGTCTCTTTTGACCTTCGCCTCTGCCTGTACAGGAGCACCTTGTGTCTGTGAGTTTGCACAATAAAGTTGAATTCTATTGCACCTCTGGCCTCGTCATTGGTTTACAGATTATGGACATAACACCCCCTTCATAATTTTTATGTGATAAGACACTGAATAGTTTTTTTATTCACATTTTCATTTTTATCGTAAATTTTTATCATAAACTTACAAGAAGAGTATAACCTGTAGATAATTCACTAATATACTGTATTTTCAGTGAACAGGAACTGTGCGTGTCACTTTTCACTTTCAGGAGATGTGCGGAGACATGAGAATCTACTACATTTACTTACTAGGCTGAACCAAGGCGTCCTCCCTGGGACTCAGCCGCCTTAGATCACGTGAGAAGTAGTTTAAAAAGACATTAGCATGAGGCATATTCCTAGTACAGATCATTTAATCCTACTTGGTCCTACGGACACGCTGGGTCCTAGGTGATACTCTAGAAGCTAGCTAGCAACAGGGACCAGCGGAGAGCCTTTGTTGCTGCTCTACATGCCTGAGGGCATCATGGGAACTGACTGTTCTGCTGAGGGAGGAGACCCACTGCTCTGTCTTAGGTGAACAGAGCAATAAATCTCTCACACTCGGTTGCTGTTTTTTTCCCTTCAATGTATTAATCTAAGGAAAATTAAATGCAAACTATCTACAACAGTAGTAATATGGCGGCCGGGGATTGACCGGGGAATAGAGGGTGGTTGGTGAGCTACCTTTTAGGGGGTGACATCAGCCTGAGTATAAAGGCCACGGCTGAAAGGGGCACGTCCTCTTTCGCTGTTGACACCTGGATGTCGAGCGCTGAAACCTACTGTTTGGACTGTGAGTGTGTTATTAATAAACGTGGTAAACTGCCTTCCGCCCTCCTCATTTCATTGTTAATTATGGACACAACATTTGGCGACAAGGATAACATGGTTATGAAGCGTGCTGCAATTAGTTTTTGGCCGTTTCTGGAGGCCCCGGGCGAGCCTCCCGTGCCTTGGCCTAGGTGGTTTGCCGCATTCAGCAACTACCTGGTGGCCCTCAACCTCAGTGAGTTGGAGAAAGTGCGGGCAAGAGCTATTTTTGTCCATAATTTGGGTATGGGAGGGCAGAGAATCCTGGAGACTTTGGGGGGGTGCAGATACTTTTGAAGAGATTTTGGAGCTAATGGCGCGATATTTTCATGCGCCGGATAACATCATCGTCCAGCGTATCCAGTTTCGACAGCGCTGCCAGCGGACAGGAGAGTCGGTGAGGAGATTTGTGGAGGGCCTCCGTCAGTTGGTGGTGGAATGTAAATTTGGTGTCCAGCAGGATGAAATGATTCAGGACCAGCTGACGGAGCATGTATGCTGTCTGGCTACCCGAGCACACCTCCTGACCTATTCTGGTGAACTGGATCTGGCCACTACCATTACTATTGCCCAACAGTTTGAGGCGACTGAAACATAGTGAGAAAACATCAAGTCAAATTTGAAAATGCTGGCTAAAAGTAACTGTAAATACTCCACAGTTGTTTTCCATGCCAGCATTAACGACATCCGACTCCGGCCGTTGGAAGTCACAAAACTTAATGTGGAATCTGTGTGTGACTTTGCCAAAACAATGTCTGCCTCTGTAGTATTCTCTGGGCCCCTCCCCAATCTGACCAGTGATGACATGTTTAGCCGCTTGTCATCCTTCAACTGCTGGCTGTCTGTGTGGTGTCCTGCAAACAACGTGGGCTACATGGACAATTGGAGCTCATTTTGGGGAAAACCTGGTCTTATTAGACGAGACGGCGTCCATCCCACTTTGGATGGTGCGTCTCATTTATCTAACAATCTGGCATCATTTTTATCCAAATTTCCAAAACCTTGACTACTCAGAGCTAGGACCAGGAAGCAGAGTCGTAGTCTTACACACCTCTCTGCAGCTCCTCTTCATCCACCATCCCTCAACTTAGCCCCTGTCTTCCCCATCAGAGAATCATCGTCTGCTCCCTCCAAAGTAAATAAAAATATAATGTATAAACATCCCAAAGTGATTAAACAAAACGTTGGTAAAACTCAAATTAAACATGAAGTCTCCAAATTTAATGGCTTGGCCTCTGTTCCTCCTCATAATTTAAAAATTAAATGTGGTTTGTTAAATATTAGGTCTCTAACTCCCAAGTCTCTACTAGGCCATGACCTGCTCATTGATCATCAGATTGATTTAATATCCCTTACAGAGACTTGGTTAGGACAAGAGGATTATGTTGGTTTAAATGAATCAACTCCCTCTGGTTATTTAAACTGTCAAAATCCCAGAAGTTCTGGTCATGGAGGAGGAGTAGCAACAATTTCCCATTCCAAATTACTAGTTAATGTAAAGCAAAAAACACGTTATAATTCCTTTGAGGGCCTGGTCCTCAGTATTGAGCATTTTAGCAATTTTAGGCTAAACCCAATTTTATTTGCCATAGTTTATCATCCTCCATCAGCCTACTCAGAGTTTTTATCTGAATTTGCCGAATTCTTAGCTGATTTAGTGCTGAAATCAGATAGAATAATTATAGTAGGGGACTTTAATATACATGCAGATGTAGATAGTGATTGCCTTAATATGGCATTTAATTCAATATTAGACACGATGGGGTTTTCTCAGAAAGTGAGAAATTCTACCCATTATCTCCACCATACGTTGGACCTTGTTCTGACATATGGCATAGAAATAGAAAATCTGGTCGTGTCTCCTCATAACCCTGTACTGTCAGACTATTGTCTGTTAACCTTTGATTTTACTATTTCTGACTATTTGGCTCCTAAAGAAAAATATTACTACAGCAGATGCCTCTCAGATGATGCTGTTACCAAATTTATGCAGATTGTTTCCTCTATGCCATATGTCAACACAACGTAAATAAGCTATGGAGAGCTTGCGCCTTCTGTAATTGGTAGCATGGTAGATAGTGTTACAGCTTCTCTGCATCAGACTCTAGATATGGTGGCCCCTTTAACCTCTTGCACTCCGTTGTACCGCGGGCGGGCAAGTCTCTGCGTCCCAGAGCGCACGAGGGCGCACGAGAGCGCCCTCGTGCGCTCTAGGACGCATGATGGAGCTGCGTCCAAGCGCGCACTGAAAATAAAAGCTGCAGACACAGCCGCGAACAGATTAGTTCATCTGATTGACCTCTCATTCGACTAATAAGAGCCTTGAATTGGGTTTCTGGGGCAATGGATCAGCGTTCTCGTCGCGCCCTCCGCCAGTACCCGGGCTCGCCTGGGGAAGCTAATGATCCTACCAGCAGACTAAATTCGAAGAGACGACGCCTCTGTGCCAAGTCAAAGAAGAATCCTAGTCACAGTCCTAAAGCCGAAAGCAAACAGCCCCAAGAGCACTTTGTGGTAGGATCTGCCCTTCGCATATTACAACTAAACGTTGAAGGCCTATCTGCAGCCAAGCGAAGCCTTATCGAAGTCCTCGCCTTCCAACATTCGATTGATGTAATCTGCCTCCAAGAGACTCATATTGGCACAGAGGAAGCTGGCCGCTTCACCATCAAAGGCTTTGACCTCCTGTGCTATGTTCTACATGCTAAACATGGACGTGCCACCTATGTGCGTTCTGACATAGTTGAAGCAAATCACCTGATAACAACACATTTCTCAGACACCATAATCATTGGTGGCTTCCATATTGTCAATGTGTACAAGCCCCCTAATGCCAACTGGGATCTGCAGGTCTTACCCACCCTACCCCACCCTGCCATCTATGTGGGGGACTTTAACAGCCATCACCCTGACTGGGGGTACCCAGCAGTGGACAGTGATGGGGAGGCACTTTCAGACTGGGCATCCAGAAATGACCTCGCTTTGATATACGACCCCAAACAAAGAGGAACCTTCCACTCTGCTAGGTGGAAGAAGGACTATTCTCCTGACCTGTGTTGGGTCAGCTCTTTGAATGGGGAGCCATATCCTACACAGATCCTCATTCTTGATGATTTTCCACACAGCCAACACCGGCCCCTGCTTGTACACATTGGCCTACAACTTCCAGTCATATACAGCCCAAGGAAGATGCGCTGGAACTTCCGCAAAGCCAACTGGAAGAAATTCAGTGAAACTCTGGACCGGAGTGTTGTTACCATCCCACTCCACACCATCACTGTAGATGAAGCATACAACCGCTTCTGCAGCGCAATCTTCAAGGCTGCCCATACTGCAATCCCACGAGGCTACCGACCCCTCTATGTCCCATGTTTGGACGGAGAAAGTGCTGCCCTCCTACAATCCTATCAAACATCAGGGGACCCAGAGATAGCAGACCATCTCATTGAATCGCTAAATACAGCCCGGCGAAAGAAATGGGAGGAGACAGTTGCTGACCGGAGCTTTACCCACTCTAGCAGGAAATGTTGGAGCCTCATCCATCGCCTAGGAGCTGCACAGAAGCCCCCTAGCCAAAGCCGAGCATCCGTCACACCCAACCAAGTTGCATCCCACCTACTGACTATCGCCAAAGCACCCCAAGACAAAGACACCAGAAGAGCAGTTACAACTGAGCTAAAAAAACACCAAAAAATGCCTGTAGAGGAAACAAACCCTGAACCCTTCGAGGCTGCTGAACTGGAGAAAGTCCTACAGGGCCTGAAATGTGGAAAGGCAGCAGGATACGATAACATCTTCCCAGAATTCATGAAAAATCTTGGCCCCCGAGCCCTAACCTGGTTGACACAATTCTACACAAGGATCACACAAACGAACTCGATCCCAAAGAAATGGCGGACAGCAAAGGTCATTGCCATCCCAAAACCTGGCAAAGACCACAAACTACCAGCAAGCTACCGCCCAATCTCCCTACTCAGCGTTCCTTACAAAATCATGGAGCGCCTAATACTGCAACGCATTTCCCCAGAAATAGAGGATATTCTAAGTGTGAATCAAGGAGGTTTCCGCAAGGACCACAGTACAGGAGAACAAGTACTGGCCCTAACCACCTTCATTGAAAATGGCTTCGAGAGCAGACTGAAGACAGGGGCTGTGTTTCTCGATCTTACAGCCGCCTACGATACGGTCTGGCACAAAGGCCTCCTCCTGAAACTTATAAAGGCGATCCCTGCTTGGGCAACAGCAATTATAAAAACCCTGCTGACCAACCGAAGGTTCAGAGTCCACCTCAGTCAGAACACAAGTGCATGGAGAATGCAGAAAAACGGACTCCCACACGGCTCACTTCTAGCTCCAACTCTGTTCAACCTCTACATGAACGACCTGCCTACTACAAAATCCCGCAAATTCATCTATGCAGACGACATCTGTTTGGCATTCCAAGCACCAGACTTTGAACCACTGGAACGGGTGCTCACGGAAGATCTTGCTAAACTGGACCAGTTCTGCAAAATCTGGCGCCTAAAACCAAGCCCAGCAAAAACTGTCTCCAGTGTATTTCATCTCCACAATGCAAAAGCTGCCAGAGAACTAAACATCCACCTGAGCGGACTCAAGCTTAAGCATGCCCCAAATCCAACTTATCTTGGAGTGACCCTTGATAGGACCTTATCCTTCAAGGAACATCTAAAGGGGACGGCTGCTAAGGTGAAAGTACGAAACAACCTGCTCTGCAAGCTCGCTGGTGCAAAATGGGGGGCGGCAGTCTCCACCCTGCGCACCTCAGCACTGGCCCTTTCATACTCTGTAGCAGAATATTGTGCCCCTGTCTGGTCCAGGTCATCTTACACACACCATGTAGACACCCAGCTCAACTCAACCATGAGAACTATAACTGGAACAATCCGCTCAACACCACTCCCCTGGCTCTCTGTACTGTCAAACATAGCCCCTCCACACATCCGGCGAGCAGCATTAACTCAAAGGATGCTCCAAAAAATTAAAGATTTTCCTCACTTACCAATCCATGCAGATATCTACACCCCACCCACTGCCCGACTTTCATCCAGACGGCCGATTTGGAAAAACCCTCCCCCAGCTGACTTTACCATCCAGACAGCTTGGCAAGAGGAATGGGAGACCAAGGAGGTCCCAAACAAACAGAATCAGAATCAGAATCAGAATAAACTTTATTGCCAAGCATGTAAAAAAACACACGAGGAACTTGACTTGACATTGGTGCGCATGCGCGCGACACAACGACACGGCAGCCATAATAGGCGCCTCATCAAACAGAGATAGATAAGAAAGGGAGGGGAGGGGAGGGAACGACACAAGGGGGGAGGAGAGAAAAAAAACTTCGTTATCAGAATACAGCTTATTTTTAAGCAGATTATGATTACAATGAAAAAAAATCTCTCAATAGCACAGAGCAACAATCAACCACAAAAAACCAAAAGACCAAAAGTCAGAGAGAATCAGTGAATGGATGGGTGTAATTCAGTATTATGAATCAGTGTGTTCGTGCTGGTGATAAACCCCAACCAACAGGTCCCGGGCACCAACCTCCCAAGGAGACAGTGGTCTACACTCAATCGCTTCAGGACTGGACATGGCCCCTGCTTGACCAGCCTTCACAGATGGGGCAGTAGCCCTAGCCCACTGTGCGCATGTGGAGAGGAGCAAACTATGGAACACATCATAGAGGCTTCCCCGCTCCAAAGACTGGAAGGAGGATTACACACCCTCCATACAGCAAACCAGGAGGCAACTGCTTGGCTTAAGGACTTTGCATTCGCTAAATAAATAAATTGGGTTTCTGAAACCTTGAAGAACCAATGACTGAAAACCTAGCAAGAAGGACCCACCTACCAAAGCTGTGAATGCAGTGAGCCAATTGAAGCAGAGAAGTTCGCCAGCTGTTTTTTGTAAGGCTGGATGAAGACAGACTGCTGCAGCAGATAAAAAAGGACCCGCAGGAAGAACCGTCACAGACCCAGCAGCATGGACACCACCCACAAGTGCTACCTGTGTGACAGGGACAGCCATTCGCACATCGGCCTCTTCAGTCACAGGCGGTGGTTTTGTTTTTTTTTATTTGAGCAGAATAGACGTTTAGGATTCTCTTCCATGGTCATCATAGACCGATGGAGGCCGACGACGAAGGTTGTAAATCATTCGCCAAAACCGCAATCATGGAATTATGTTTTGACCGGGTCGCGAGACCAGAACCACGAGCGGACCAGCGTGGCGTTCGTCTGACAATGAGGAAGAGAAGTTCGCCAGGACACTGCTGTGAAGAGGTAAGGTGTTATAAGCTAAATTATTCTTTATCCCTGAAAATTGTAATCAAAAATGACTTTTGACCAATCGGTAAATTACAACGGGTCGTGCACGGGTCTTACACGGGTCTTACACGGGTCGTGCGCCGCGTCCAGACCGTGAACGCCGCCCCCCCCGCTACTCTTCTGTAGCGAGGGGGGGGGGAAGCCGCGGTGACTGCGCCGCTGTCGCCACATCGCCACGAGTCTATTCCGTCATGTAGCGATGGCCAATGTCCGTCCTCTGTAGCGAGGGGGGGGGGCAACCCCCCACACACACACACATACACAGCCCTGAATGTCACCTTTCATAGAGGCCAAGATGAAGCTTCTATACTGAATCATTCAAAAGTTACAGACGTTTTTCCAAACTGTGCCATTTGGCACAATTTGGAACAGTTCCAAAATGCCTGGGAACTACCTGAGGAAAAAGCTGTGTAATATATTCATTTTTTGTGGTATTGTTACAAAATTTGGACTTCAGCTGGATAACACTTGGTTCTACATTTCTGTTGCATTTTCCAGCCCGGATCTGAAGCTGTGTGTTATTTGCAAGCATTTGTATCCAAAAAAACACCCAGGCCAAATTTATTTTCTTCAAGTTCAGTATGTTTAGATGACTGTAACTCAATGGCTGGAGCACTTAGAGAGATTATGACTGTTTTGCCAAAAAATTCAAAGTGTTTTCTTTTAAATGAGACCAACCCCATGAAGATGCTGCAAAGGGTTGAAGAACAGCTTTCGATTTACTTTGAGCACGTTATTTTTTGGCGTTTTTAGGAAAATTGACCGGAGTGCAAGGGGTTAAAAAAAAGAAAATGTCTAATCAGAGATTTCTAACTCCTTGGTTCAACACAGAAACTCGTAGCTTAAAACAGAAGACTTGTCAATTAGAAAGAAAATGGTACTCCACAGCTTGGAGAAATCATCTTTTAATTTATAAAAAATCTCGTAGAAAAGCTAGAACAAGTTATTATTCTGCATTAATAGAAGAGAACAAGAATAATCCCAGGTTTCTTTTCAGCACTGTAGCCAGGCTGACATAGAGTCAGGACTCTGTCAATTCTAGCATTACCTTAGAGTTTGCTAGACAGGACTTTATGAACTTTTTCAATAATAAAATTTCATCTATCAGAGATAAAATCAGTCAGATTCTTCCCACCGTTAACTTAAATACAGTAACTACTACAACTCCTTCAATTGATACCTGTTTGGATGAGTTTACTCCAATTGACCTTTTAGAATTAGATGAAATAATTTCCTCATCCAAGCCTTCAACTTGTCTTTTAGACCCTAAAATCCTAATCTCCCTTTCATTTCAAAAATCTTAGAAAGAGCTGTTGCTACGCAATTATTGACCACTTGCAGGGAAATGGTTTATTTGAAGAGTTTCAATCTGGGTTTAGAATCCATCATAGTACTGAATCAGCCTTAGTGAAGGTCACTGATGACCTCCTTATCACATCTGATAATGGACTTGTTTCTGTACTTGTCCTTTTAGGCCTTAGTGCAGCTTTTGATACTATTGATCATAATATTCTACTTGATAGATTAGAACACTATGTTGGACTTAATGGAACTTTGTTGCAGTGGTTTAGATCTCATTTGTCTGATAGGTTCCAGTTTGTTCATGTCAGTAATGAGTTTTCTTTCAACTCAAAGCTCAGTCATGAAGTTTCACAGGGATCTGTGCTAGGCCCTACTCTTTTTAGTTTATATATGCTTCCATCAGGCAACATTATTAGAAAGCACTGTATACATTTTCATTGTTATGCAGATGACACACAATTATACCTGTCAGTGAAGCCAGATGATAGTCATCAATTAGCCAAGTTAGAAGCCTATCTTAAGGAAATCAAAGCTTGGATGACTTGTAATTTCCTGCTATTAAATTCAGATAAGACTGAAGTCATTCTTGTTGGTCCAAAAAACCTTAGAAATACCTTTCCAAATCAAACCCTTAGTTTGAATGCGGTTACTCTTTCTCTTAATAGCTCTGTGAGGAACCTTGGAGTTATTTTTGATCAAGATCTGTTTTTCAATTCACATATTAAATTTGTTTCTAAGACTGCCTTCTATCATTTTTTTTTTTTTTTTTGTTACTTATTTGTACCCGTAGGTAGATTTGGTTTGCAGTCTGGTGACAAGCCACCGGCTGCTGGTCGCTGCGTGCGCGAGCGCCCTAAACCTACATGTTTTTGGTATGCGGGAGGAAACCGGAGAAATCCCGGAGTAAACCCACGCAACACGGGGAGAACATGCAAACTCCACACAGCTCACTGTTGGTCGGGGGCTGGGATCGAACCCACGATCTCATGATCCCTGCGATCCCCCGGCCGAGGGTAAAACTGTGCTGCCACAGTGCTAAACCACTGCGCCACCGTGCAGCCACACGGTAATATTGGTAATATTGGTAATATTACCAAGATTAGGAGCATCTTGTCTCAGAGTGATGCTGATAAACTGATCCACGCTTTTGTTAACTCTAGGTTAGATTGTTTTAACTCTTTATTATCAGGTTGTCCTAAAACATCTTTAAAAAGTCTTCAGTTAATCCAAAATGCTGCAGCTGTGGCGGTTCGGTTAACCCCCACAATAGATTAAGGACAGTCAGCTTTCTTCTCTTGGTTTTTCCCGCTGCACTACTGAGATGTAATGTGCCATTCATGTATTGCGATGTAATGTGCCATGCATGTATTGTGATGTAATGTGCCATTCATGTATTGTGATGTAATGTGCCATTCATGTATAGTGTTCATGCGTCCTGTCCTTACTGTGACCTAGAGACAGATCAATATGTAGATGTGCCTTGTAACCTCTTTGCCCTGCAAGCTGGAGCAGAGGCGAGCAGTCTGCCTATTGTTATGTATGTCTCTCAAATGCAAATGTCTCATGCCTGTTCTGCAGTCCCTTTGATCGTACCAACTGCTGTGAATCCGCTTTGATGTATTGTCTGAGTTGGGTATAAATACTGCACAGGTTCTGTAACTCACTCTCTCAATTCCACTTCCTCAACTGCTACTGCTGACACATTGTGTCTCTCTGGAGAGCCGCTGGGCTCGCTCCCGGCGCCGGGAGCGGAGCTCGTGACGGCGGTATGATTCAATAAACTCTGCTTAAAACCAACACCAACGCTGCTTTATTCCATGCCGCCGCACAGCAAGAGTTTTAACAGGTACTAGAAAGAAAGATCATATCTCTCCGGTTCTGGCCTCTCTTCATGGGCTTCCCATAGAGTTTAGAATTAAGTTTAAAATCCTTCTTCTCAC